>JALJCO010001141.1:0-79192 GCA_023101725.1 Atherinomorus stipes
TGAACATTCATCCAACTTGGAAGTCTCAAAGTTTTCACACAACGTCAGCCCCCATTTTATCTGTCCTGCAGCAAAAGCACAGATTTGAGTTCTGCATTTTTATCCATCGTCGTCTACCAGAACAGCGGTGGCAGGCAGAGCAGGTCTTTGTTGATGGTGAGGTTTTCATGGCTTCATAACAAAAGTAATAGTGAGCAAAGACTCCACAGAAGAGGTCTCCAGGGCTGTTGATGTGGTGGAGGCTTGTCACATTGTATCTTTACTTGTTTTGACCTGAATTCAGCACTTCTTCCTAAAACCGAAAAAATAAAGACTCCAGTGGCTCTTCAGCGTGACAGCCACTCTGTCAAGTTGTGTTGTGGTGAGATTGTTACAGTAATTGGCTAGTTTTACCCCCACATAAGACACATAATGGGTGGATAACAGTTCACAGACATAAACCCCAATTAAACATAAAACTGAGAATTTTACCAGCTCTATTTTCACATCTTTTAGCGCTTGACTCTGGATGTGTTTAGATTTTAAAACAGTGAGTGACAGGCGATGCTATCCAGCACTCTGGGATGTGCCAGTGTGTCAACAATCTTGGTATAGAGGTAACCAGGGTTTATTACAGAGAATTAAACTGAATGAGAGGGGTGCACAATTTTAGAATTTTGACCGATATCCGATATGCCGATATTTTAAAACTCATGTGGTAGATAACTCATATCACTACCGATATCAAAGCTGAAAAAAATAAGCAAATAGCAGTTTTGTTATCCGTTTCCGACACTTTGAAAAATTGGGGTGGGATAAAATATCGATACACTGAAATATCGTGATATTCTCATACACTGATATCAAATCGATATTTAAAACCGCAGTGTCGATCTATTTTACTTACAAAATCTCACGAGATTTCATTGTCTGTTGCAAAATCTCACGTTATTTTGTGAATTCTTGCGAGATTTCGTAACAGAACGATAAAATATCGCGAGATTTCGTTAGGTAAATAGGTGGATAGTGCGTTTTTAAATGTCAATATGATTTCAGCATATTAAAATATCGCAAAATGTTCTCGTGAGATTTTGTAACAGAATATCGTGAGATGTTGTTAGTAAAATAGATTAATACCACGTTGTTAAATGTCAATATATCAGCCTATGAAAATATCCCAATATAGCAGTGTATCAATATTTTTCCCACCCCTAGTCTTAAGAAGTTTTAAAGTCTGTAAAATTTTTTTTTTTTTTTTTTTTTTTAAGTAGTAGTAGTAGTCTTTGGGGGTTTTGGACTTTAGAAACAGCGACCTGATCGGTTAAATATCGGTGGGGTGGCCGATGTCCGATATGCAGATTTAAGGCCGATATAGGACGAACCGATAGGGGGCAGATATATCGTGCATCCCTAGAATAATAACTTTTATTCTTTACATAAAACAATTTTTTACATTGTTATTTTAAATTTGATATGGGTGCCATTGTCTCCCCTCCCCTTTATATGTAGGGCTTACATCAGAAAATGGTGTCTTCACATGTACCCTAACGGTGGCTTAAACCAGTGGATTTTCATTTAAATGTCTTTTTTTATTATTATTATTATTTTTATTTATTTCACCTTTCTTTTCTTTATGTAGGTAGTCTCACTGTAAGTCTGGATGATTATGGAAAATATAACAATTATTTTGTTCATGATTAAAATCATGATTATTCAAATGATTATTGTTTTAGTTGCATGATGTATTTATTTATTTAGCATTTCTCTCTGTCAAAAACACTTGTGTAAAATATCAACAAATTGAAAATTTAATATAGGCTACAAATGTGTACCATACAGCTCTTTTGCAACATATAAGCATTAAATGAATAAAATAAATATACTCTGAACATTAAATAAGGGATAGATAAACAGAAATGTATCCAAAGTAAACTGTCCAGCTGTTCTGCAGTTTCTCTATATTTGAAGAATAAAACATATTCATGAAAAAAAAAATCCAAAATAAACTTTAAGCTTTAGTGCAACGCTGCAACATTCCAAATCTAACATTTTTGTTAATGACACCAATCAAATTGCATGAGTGAGAAGCCACTAAAATTAATTCTGAGTTCAGAATAACCTTTGGAAAGTGTGTAATGAAAAAATGGCAAATCATTTCAACTCAGTTATAGGAGTTTGAAGATTGTTTGATCCAAGAATTGAAATCGCGATCAAATTTCAATTAATTGCACAGCCCTGTCATTGAGACACATGCTATCATTTACAACCTGTTCCCAACTTGGGGTCCCCAAAAAGCACAGGAGGTGGTCCACAAGGTTTTACCTTTGTGACTTAAGTTATTTTTGGCCACTAGGGGCACTTAACCTGTAACTTTCCACAGGCCACACAACTGTCGCAAAGTTAAGCAGTCTGTTTTGAAATTGTGTTTGCAGACCACTTTAATCAGATTATGGCGAAGTCATCAAGCCATAAAGCAAAGCGCTCCAGGTCACATGATCCAATGAGAGGCGGATCCGCTCCTACGAAGTTATAATGTCTGGTTTTTGAGGCTGGCAGCCCCACAGTAAAATCCCCAGAGTTAAATTTGAGTTGTTAAATCATATTAACTCTTTCAGAGTAATTCTAACATCATTGAGAGTAAAATGACCATCAGTGCTGGTGAAAATTTTCAGAGTTAAAACAAGTTTCCTCTTTCAGTGTATAATTGACTCTATCAAGTGTAACTAAGTGCACCCAGGAAGACTCCGCCCTCTTTGGTTGAATATTTCCCATCATGCTTTGTGACTTCCCTGTATGGTCCTGCACCGCGAGTAAAGTGGATATGTGATCCCTTTGGCTCTCCTTGGTGTGTAGCATGTGGTTATCAGCATATGTTGTTGAAGATGACAGTTTGGTCTGTGCATCAGCACTCACTACTGACAACTGTCATAGCAATAAGTTGATCTTTTCAACATTCACGAAGTCTGTGGTGCTACGTTCAGCAAGAGTGGTGGCTCCGTTCATGATGGGATGAATGTTAATTTCAGAACTTAGTTGTGCACTTACAGTGTACACCTCCATTAACTCAATACAGGTGCAAAAAGTATTTACATTTGAGTTGATTCATCACCACAATAAAGTAACTCTGTAACAATGCTGAGAATCATATTAACTCTATCCAGTGTTATTATCCTACAGTGTTAAGTCCTATTACCACTGTACAGTGTAAGCCAGTGTTAAATTTTAACTCAATTATGAGTTAATTTTGCTCTGAAATTTCAACACTATGGGAAGAGTTAATTCAACACTATTTTGATAAGGACCAAATACACTTGGATACAGTGTTAAATTTAACCTCTAAGTGTTGATTTAACACTGCAAAATTTGCTGTGCCCCTTTGAGCACCAAGATGTGTCAAGTGCCATATATTGACTCCAGACATGATCTGTTATTACTCGTATGAGGCTAATGTTTGGGTCAAACGTTAGACAGTATCCCTTTTAAAGCCATGTTTTAAAAAGTATATACAATTTTGCCAAAAATTAAAAAGCTACTTGTTACGCTATGCCATGGGCATCTATAAATTTTCTGTGACTATGGTAGTTTTATGCCAGGGGTCCTCAAAGAAAATGACTTGGCAACTGGAGGGAAAACTCTCATGAGCACACACACGTCTGAAACTAAATTTTAAAAAAAAATGTTTATGAGAGAGTGTATTTGTTTTTTGTTTTTAATTATTATTATTAGCCCCTGTCTCTTATTTTTTTCTCATCTGTACTGGATTTATTTATCTTTATTTATTTATTTACCGTATTGCTCCTTCATCTTATCCTCATTTCTTATTTTTGTCTAATTACAGCACACACTGATTTTGAGGCAATGTCGATTGTAGCACCCAGTTTAAAGTTTAATCCAGCTGTATTTCGGTGTCAGGAGGGATTATATTTTATATTTGCACATGAACATATTAAGAAAAGCAGAAATGATTTTAGGTTGGTAAGTAAAGATGTTTTCTCCTCTGTTTTAGGTCCAGGTGTTTGATCCCCGACTCCTGACGCTCCTCTGCATCAGCCTACCTGAGCCAAGGTGGGATTGTCGCACGCATGCGCACGTCCTCCTCCGGTCATCAGTAGGATATTATAAGGGCACCCCGAGGAGCGGAGCGTGGTTCACTCTAGAGTATCTGAACCGGACCGAGAGGCGAAGAGGAAGCACATTCTCACGGCGGAGGCGATGGATGACAAAGAAAAAAGGAGGAAGGATGAAAACTCCGCCAAGAGCGACAAAGTCACGCTGAAAAAAGAAATTGGACTGTTGAGCGCTTGCGCCATTATCATCGGTGAGTGTGTGTGTGTGTGTGACAAGTGTTGTCTTGAATGATGCCGGCGGATACATGAGGGAAAGTTGTTAACAGGAAACGCGTTTGAGCAGCTGGCGGGGGAAACTGCAGTAACGTAGCCGGTGTTCAGTGTTTGCTTTGCGGTTAAAAGTTATGAGTATCATCGCGCATAGCAGGACGCGCGTGCGATGATACGCGATGTTCGAGTCTTTATTCATTTACAGTAAGGAGACTGTGTGGGTAGGGATGTGCTGTTGCGCTCATAAATGGCGATTTGTAGACGAAATCGCCAAAATGCGCACTATAAGAAGTCGCTTTACGCACAGAGGCTGTGGGAGCTGGTTCTGTTGAGAGTGGAGGAGTTCAGGCTTTGTGTGGAAACTGTTGCATCAGTCGTGATGATCTGAATATGGACACGCTTACGTGGCTGGATCTTCTTATTCTTGGCCCGAAATGCGTACAGACAAAGTACAGCCTCCATGTGGCCCTGCGGGAGAGCCTGTCATTGGTGTTCAGGGTGACTGTCCTGACTCGACCACTGGGTAAGGCATGGCGTCACTATGAATGTCTCATATGACAACCCGCCAAAAAAAAAAAAGGAAAACTCAACGCGGAAGGTTTTTAAGATTGGTTGTTGCCTCAAAAGGTTTACTGTACAGTATTCTACAGCCTAGTTACAGTTTTGAGTCACTTAAATGGCCTCGTGAAGCAGTAAAAGTCATCAGGTTCAGGTTTTTAGCCGCATCATATTAATGCTGGAGACTCCAAAGACTTGCTGATTATCACCTTGCAAGTCAAGCCCTTCACTCCATGTCTGGAGAGGTATGGTCATGTGGAGGACACCAGCATGCTGCTGTAGCATGGCAGTGTGAGCTGGATCATAAAAATGCTTCATTTACTTTGAACTTTCAACACTTAAGTTAAATCTTACCCTCTAGATTGTAATGAGTTTAAAGCTAAATTGAACATGTTGGCCAATTTATCAGTGATTTAAACAGTGTAAGATTATGAAATGAGATCCCACGATAAAAACGGAAAAGGATAAAACTGCAACCATGATTTGTTAGAAATGTGTTGCTAAAATCACAATACTTATGTGATACCGCAAGCATCTTTTGTATTTTTGTATTTTTTTTTTAATTAAGTTTTTTTTTTATGAACAATGCATAATATTTAAAATTTCAAATGTAAATGTATCAGTTTGCAGATTAGTTCATTTTCCCCTGAAGTCACTCAATCAACAGGTCCACTCTACAGTACAGTACATACATCACTGTAGGAAAAAATAGATGCAGCATCAAAGTACTGCATCTATGTCATTAATGTCATCAAAGCTGCCGCAGTAAAAATGTCTGTAAAGAAGGACGAATCACCACAAAAAAGTTGTTTTGAGCTCACTGTTTTGTAACAAAACATTGGTGAAATGAAGGAGTTTGTGGCAGATAATGCCTTATTTAGAGGCTGTGCGCGGTTGCCCGCATCACTTCCATTATATGGGACATACGCTGATCTCGAGTGGATCTAAATATCTCCTGAAGGAATTAAAGTTACACAAACTGTCTGGGTGAGTAAATGAATGTATTTAATGCTAGAAAATAGGTCCAGATTGGAAAAAAACCGAACTTCCCCATTAATGTACCCAGCCGTATTCTCAGATCTTCCATCAAACTCCAAATGTCTCGAATCTACCAGTTTATCTACATCTGTACTGAATTAGAAATGCCATGCTAGTGTTAGGTGGAGCTTCCTAACCTCTTAATCTTTGGTGGAAACCGCAAGTCATTCTTAATTTTCTCTTACATGAACCCTCAGTGAAAGCTGTAACGTTTCTCACAGTTTTAGAGTTATGAATGAACGAGGAAACGGTGTGACCCTTAATTTTATTAGCTCCTCTTTATAACCAAGGTCATGTCTGTTGTACTTTGGTAGAAACTATCTCCTGGAGTTCATACTCATTCCTCGGCCCAATCAGTCGATTGATTCATTTGGCAAGCTGTAACTATACACATCTCTTGCCAAATGTCAACGGATGTGACAAGATCCAATTAGGCATCGACAGTATGCACGCAAACTGCTAATGAAGCAAAGCCTGCATAGTTGGTACACACAAGCAACTTGAGTCATGCTACTACCCACCAGATACAGCCTACTCACATATCCAGTGCTTTACTCCTAATCTGCAGCACAGACTGTGCTCACAGCAGAAAACTCACACACTCGACATCTATAGTCTCTCCTGGAAAAAAAAAAAAAAAAAATGCGTACGAAATGGTGTTTAGTCTCATCCTGGTTCTGATTGCATTTTGGATATGGCTTCATCATGATGTACAGGAATCCAGGTTTCTGATCAGGTAAATCTTTACTGGCCTAAATGATCCAAATTCACTTTTTTGGTGGTGCTTTTGAATAACTCATAACACAATATTGATTAATATTAATATCTGCATTTTTTTTTATTGTGGGTATCATCTGATTCCACACAAAAGTGGCCTGCTCACACTTGCGTTCAACAGCTAGTCATTAGATCCATAGCTATGAAAGTTTTAATAGATTTGGTGACTCTTCTAGAGACGGGATTTATTTCTCTATAGGGGAGCTGGATCTGGAGGAGCTGTTTCTTCTAAAGAACCATTCAAAAAACTGTCTCATTCTTATAATTTGCTACCAGTGATTTACTTGATAAAGAATAGATATTGTTTATTCTAAAATAAAAAATAAAGCAAGATCTGGATGGGAATAATTAAGACTCACACACCCCATCAATATTACTCGGTTGGTGGGAAACATTCTGAATTATTGGTCATAATTCTAATTAATCTTGTTTTCGTTGTAAGGGTTTAAGGTGGCTCCATATCCCTGAACTTTGACAGTGAGATCAGTATTTTGGATTTTTACTTGCCAACACTTTGTGGGACAACAAAAACTGAGCAATTTACTTCCATGCAAAACAACTTTACTCCTAATATTTTTCCCACAAGGACATTTAGTAATGGAAAGAAACTTGCACTATATAAGAATAAAGGCTGATGAAAAGATAAGTGTAGCTATATAAAATAAAAAATGCAGGAAAAAAACAAAAAAGAAAATACAGAAATATATAATATCCGATCCTCAATGTTTATTTAAAAGAGCCGTTCAAAAGAGTAGATTCGTTCATGAATGTTAATGTGATAAGGATGACTGATGGCATAAGCCCTGAACTAATGTGATTGAATTTTTCTTTGTTGGAACACAGTCCTTTTGCACAAACTGTGAATAGACTCCAATGTTAGCATAGCACTGGAGTCCCATTTAATGTCTTGTTTTTTGTTGTTTTTAAGTAATTAAATGTCAAGTTACCATCTGTTCAGTGTTATTCTTCTGAGGCTGGAAATTATACAGTTAAAGAAGCACGACTGAACATTGGCAGATTTTCAGTGACTCACCCCCAACGGCCGCTAATCTGTATCCATCTTGCATCCTACCTGTACTCCGGGATCTTTCCAGTCAGTACAAGTCAGTCCAAGTTAATGCTAGTCTCATGTCTCATACTTTGTCGATCTCTTCTTTTGATGAATCCTTGCGGTTCTGAAGAATCAGCCACTGTGAGTGTTCAAAATGGCCAATGTGTTTTTCCAGTTGCTGGCGTGTGACCCAGTGCGTAAAGAGAAACTCTGCTCTAGATTGACGCAGCAACCCAAAGCAAAAGTTGTGAAGTTTGTTTTCTCAGCCTTGGGGATGCTGTTGGGCAAAGATGGCTTCAGGAATGTACATAATAGATATCCATGAAAAGCAGCCGAACGCATATTTTTAAGGTAAAAAGTTGCATACTGTAGTAATACTTTAAGGAATGTATGATATAATTTTTGAGGGGTGTGATCTCTGATTACTGCATTGATGCATCTTAGAATTGAGAAATGTGCATAATGAGCAGTATGCATGTAACTATGCCTTCATTGTTGACTTTTTGCTCTGGATGAGATTAACATGTCAGAATATTCTATCAAAGAACCTTGGGTAGCATATTCAGGTCTGTTTTGATGCAACACATTACCAGGATATTCCAAAATATAATTTAAGCACGTTTACAGCTCATTACACCTACAACAGCGGTCTATTTTCACAGTTATTTAATTATTTAATTTTTTTGTTTCATCAGCCGTAGGGGTAGTTGTTTGAGTAGGATGGTCGTTAATCTGAGAATAATGGGAGAACTTTACAGCTATCGTGCAAGGAAACTGAGAGGGTTGATAGGATTCTGATTCATGCTTTTATCCGCAGTGCCAAATTTCATGACATAACAAACACAACACAGCATTATGTAACAGCTCTGCATCTCACCACAGCCTCCACAATCAAATCAGACAATGATAAATGCATTGTGTGGGGCTCCCCTGTCGCTCTGCATCCAGAATCACGGCATGCCTCACTGGGTTTCAACAGCTATGATGTTTACAGTCAGCCATCTTTATTTGTTTTCTTTTTGTTAGAATTTCTTTCTCCAAACTCCCTCTTAGAAGAGAATACTTTGGAGGTCAGTGCAAAATGTTTTTTGCTGTGACAGCTGCTGTTTGGTTACTTTAGATGTGTTAGGTTTTCTGGTTTTGTTTTATTTTCTCTTGGGGAGGGTGAGGACAGATGCCAGGCTGGAGTTGAACTTGTAACATGGTGGCCTACTAGTAGTGTACATGCCTTAGCCAAGTGAGCCATGAGGGAACCGGTTTGTCCTTGTTTGGGGGTCAGCTGAGCCACAACTGTAATGAGCATGTCCCGCATATTTCTCTAAGTAGGATTATGGATGTATACAATTAGAAATGTACCATGGGGGGGCCAAAGACTAGTTTGTTTTTGTTTGTTTTTGTTTGTTTTTTTAACATGTGCATTAGTGTAACGTTTTAATTATTGTTTTTATGCTGTGTTTAAATTTTTAATCTCTAAAATGCTTCTGCCTTTCTGATCATTGTGTAACTATTACTTGAATGCCAGTTTCTCAGGGATATTTAGCTAAACTCCATCTTGCACAACATTCCTGCAACACATCTGCTTAGGTTATTCAGAGGTTTTTTTGTTCTTTTAGCAAGTGCTACAGATGAGGTAATGGAAAAGGGGAAGCTCCTTTTAACTGCCCCTATACTCTGCTAGATCACTTGCACCCCCAAACACAATCAGTCGTATTGTCAACAGTCTCTCAGAAATGAAGTGTGTAACTGGGGGGTAAAGTGTAATCAATAGCTTATCCTTTAGGTCAGTGTTCCTCAATTAAAACCGGGGATAGTCTTGCTTTCATGTCTAGAGGTAACCCCACTTTTACACACCTCAATCAAACGAGCTTGCAAAGAGCTTGATGAGGAAGTTCATCAGGTGTGTTGGAGTAGGAACATGTCTAGTCACGCTGAGCAGTGGGTCCTAAGAACTGAAATTGAGAAACTGCTTTAGGTCATCTAGAGGTTTTTCAGGCATTCATGTCCCTTCCAGAGTGAAGGGATAACTATCTTGCTAAGAGACCTCTATCAGTGTTTCTCAACTCTGGTCCTCAGGACCCACTTCCCTACATGTCTTCGATGTTCCTACTCCAACACAGCTGATTGCGATGAATGAACATTCTCATAAGCCCCTTTCAGACTTAAGTTGGAAAACGGTAATACTGTGGACATTGTCCTTTTATACCGCTTGCATTCAGACATGCAGGAGCTGGAGCTGGTCATTCAGAAAAGAATGCTGCACAAGCTGATGAAGATGATTGAGGATTCTTCCCATCCTCTCCACAACACGGTGAAAAATCAACAGTGTGTGTTCAGAGGGAGGCTGCGTCAGGTTCGCTGTAGGATGGAGAGATACGGAAATTCATTCCTACCAGCAGCCATCAGCCTGAAGAACAATAGTGACTGCCTGACTTATTATTGTTATATTATTTTATGTAAATGTTATATTGTATAAAAACAAACAAAAAAAAAGAATGAGCTTTTTACAATGTTGAATTTCCCTCCTGGGATGAATAAAGTATTTTTCATTTAATTTACCTCCGAGATGTAGCGGACATGTACCGTCTGGTCCCCATGTCATAAGAACGGAAATGTTGCGGCACGTCATTTTGGCCTAACACACAAAAAAATGCTCTGGTCAGGGTTGAAGGGAGAGCATGGCTGTGTTGACTTATCCGCAACATTTCCTGATGTCTGAAAGCGCCCGGAACGCAATAAGTCCTCATGTTTGAAAAGACGAGTGTGTTTTAAAGATTGGATGGACATTTTTCTGCTCACAGTCTGCAATGCGAGTCTGAAAGCGGCTTTAGAGTTCTCTGCAAGCCTGTTAATGAGCCATTCAGGTGTGTGAAAGTAGGGTTGCCTCTAAGCTACGTTCACACGGAGATGATCAGAAGAGAAGACGCAATAGTGGCGTCTCGTCTTCATCTTTTTATCCTCGTTCACACGAGCATCATCATGTAGAAATCTGCATGCATACGAGGATGCAAGTGTTTATGGAACTTGATTGGATATGCACGCTAGGCCTTTAGATGGTGCTGTGACAGAACTCCACCATGTCCGCGCGCATGCGTACAATCGTTCGCCTCTGTTCACTTCAAAATCAAAACAACTATGGCGGCAGCAAAGAGGAACTTTGTGTGGACAGATGAGGAGGTAGAATGACTTCTCCAAACGACACTCGATTACAAGCTCGCAACGTGGAAATCCGCTGGGCTTCCATAGCCCGATATTGTTGTTTATCCTTTATTGTGTGACGTCACATGCATGCCACGTGAGCACAGCATCAGCAGGTCTGTGGGTCCACCATCATTTATGCGTTTTGGACCATGCAGACGGGTTGAAGGCGCAAAAATCAGGAATTCCAGTTTGGAATGAGTCTTCAGATTTTTGCATCTTCAACCCAGAATAACGCCGTTGCCATGTGAACGAAAGGCACTAACGATGAAATAGTTTGCCGTTTTTACCTGCAATCGTCCTCGTGTGAACGGCCGATAAGACAGTGGTTCTCAAACTGGGCCCTCTGTCAGGGGGGCCTAGCCAGGCCTACAGTTTTTGTACTTCTAACAAAAAATGGGCATATTCTTTAAAGTACTAATAAATAAAAGATGATGACTCAAAAGGCAAATTTCCAATGAAAAGGGGGCCCTGCAAGAGAGTTTGAGAACTCTAAGACATGCAGGGCAGTAATTGAGAAACGGCTATATCCTGTCAAATTTGCAGATGGAAAAAGGCTTGGCCACTGATGTATTATTTCTACAAAATACTGTTGGTAATAAGTTCAGTTTTTCTTGATTTGGTTGGCCTTTAAGATGTTACATTTATTTAGCATAATTTTAGCCTCAAAATCTGACAACTTGGGCTGTAGTGGAAACTGTGTCTATGTTGACTCTTAGGGGTGTGACGAGATGATTTTACATTGCTTTTGAGAAAACTAAAATAAAAAAATATAGCTTGCAAAAAAAAATGACATCTTCATAAGTCACAAAGGTGCATTTAGAAATGTTTTAAGAAGCATCCATGAATGACTAAAGCATGAACTTTCACAGTTGAACTCCTTTCCACACATAAAATTAAATGTTTCTTCTTTTGTTTAAGTGCAAACAATGTGTGAAAAACTGCAACCAAACTACTACTCCGTCAATATACAGTCAGAAAACTCAGACACACTGGTTTGGTTTTAAATTAAGTAGACAGCATGCTACAGGTAATTTTTAGCAGGACTGACATCATGAAATTTTTTTTTCCAAGATACAAGCTTGTAATTTGCAGAAAACCCCGAGATTGTAGATTTAAAGATGGCTGCATCCAGTACCATTGTTGTTTATTAAACTTCTATGTCAGACATTTTCTGTTTATGATTTTCAAGTGTAAACAGCACCAAGTTGTTACTGAATTTTACGTTCTCGTGGCAGTCTTTCTTTTTTTTTTCTTTAAAACACTGCATGAATATGTGTTAAACACACATACTGAAATTGGCTGTTGTCATGGTAACATTATGTCTGCGTTATTTTTCTAGCTAGAAATTTGATTTCTGGATGTTCTAGCTCACACACAGGCTGTTTTGGAGATGTCTATTTTTCCTGAGTTGGTGCAGCTGGAACGCATAATTTCTGGTAATGATGTCACCAACTCGGGTCTGCTCAAAATCCTGAGACAACTGGAACACACAATCTGTTTCTGATGGAGGAGCGAGCATGCAGGGGCACCTGCTGTAAGAGAAGAGTTAACAATATGTACTTTCACGTCAGTCTCAGTCTCCAATACCACCAGAAAAAGTCACTGCATTCGTTTCTGATCGTTTTTTTTAAATGCTAGAGGGATCTGAAAACTCGTTTAAATATATCAGGAAAGTTGTTAAGTTAGCAACAGACTGCCACTGCTGTTCTTCCTCTGTCAGTTTCTGGCAGACTGGACGCTGCAAAGGTACGTTGCTGCCCCCTACAGGTGACCCGCGAGACAGCTTTTCGTTTAAACAGGAAATCTCGCGAGATCTAACACTCTTGATTGTGCTTCAAGGGTTCGAGCTTTCACGTACATTTTTACTTTATTTAGAAAAAAAGCAGGCAGAGTTGAGAGTTTTAGGAGTTTTTTTTTTCATTTTTTTTTTATCATGATAACACTGATTTTCATAACTTGTACATCTTCAAGTAGTGGCAAGTGCAACCATTTTAATCTTTATCATTTTTTTGTCTCCCCTTTCTAAGGTAACATCATTGGCTCTGGGATTTTCATCTCACCTAAAGGAGTTCTGGAGCATGCAGGCTCAGTGGGGCTGTCTCTTATCGTCTGGGTTTGTGGAGGGGGAATCTGTGCCCTTGGGTCTTTGTGCTACGCTGAACTGGGTGTCACAATCCCAAAATCTGGAGGAGATTATTCATATGTGACAGAAATCTTTGGAGGGCTTGTGGGGTAAGTACAGTTATTTTTCAGTTGCCCTACTTTTGTTTTGTTCTTTTGCTTTTTTTAAACACTGCTGTGCTTCAACCCCAGCAGCTGTTTGCCTCATGTTGTGGTTTTGAGTTGTACTGCGACGGTATGCATTACAGAGCAGTAGTCCAGGACTGGTTTTAGTAGAACTGCTTCCAGGAATCAGTCTGCTCTGCAGATCTTGTTTGACCCTCTCAGACCTGTACTCTGTGATCACCTGGGCCCATATTTATCCAAGCATCTTAGAGTGCCATTTTAGTCCTAAGTGCTGAAAATTTGTGGAATTTACTCCCACTCGTAACCTTGAGAATAAAAGCTATTTATCAACTTTCTCAAGTCTAAGAATCACTCCTCCTACTCCTCCAGATATTTAAAGGGATAAAACACCCACAGAGTGATGGTCCTTCATTTTCCACTCACCCTCATGCTGAGACTCTGGAGCACTTTTTTGATATCTCAAATGCAGCCGGAGATCTGCGGGGGTTCATTATCTGCTGACTTTCCTATAATGCTGGTGACCGGCGCTGAAACAAGAAGGTCCATAAAGGTCCACAAAAACTTGGCAATATTCCTCCATACTGCTCGTCCAATGTAAACCAAGTGTCCTGAGTGGGTAGCGTCCATGATTTACTGAAAACCTCATTAAGTATATTTTTATAGCCTAAACAGCTACATCGCAGTTCCTCGATGCACGTCCATGCGAGTTCACGACACTACGGACACCACATAAGTCCACTCTTAAGAGTGATCTTCGGACTAATTCTAAGAATACGTCCCCGGATGTTTCACCAGATTTTACTGACTTTGTCCGGCTCAGTTGTTTTCAGGCAGATAGTAAGACATGGTAATTATAAGATTCTGTGGTGTTGTACTTGACAAAACTTTACACCCCCACTGGCATTTTCACAGTTCTGTTGCTATACAACCTCAAAATAAAATATGAATTTATAGGGTTAATACAACATGGCACAAAATATTTCTAAATGTGAAACAAAGTAAATGTGTAATGTAGTAATGTGTGTTCGGTTTCCAGAACATCGTTGTTTTCAGTTTGGCTGCCGTGTAAGCAGATTACAGCATGTACACCAGCTGTGTGACACGTGCATCTCTTCTGCAGCTTAAACCATGCTGCAGTCGCACGCGGTCTCAAGTTTCCGCGTGCTGCTTATATTTCCTGCATGATGCAAGGGAAGCCGTTTTTAGTAATGCACTTCATACCCGCCACAGTATACCTTCCATTGTAGTCTGTCAGTTGGCAGCATCTTACAGAACATAGGAGGTCATCATTTTATTTTATCTTTGCAATTACTTCTAACAAATGGGGAAATTGTGGCTGCAAGAGCTGGCCTAAATGAAGTAGAAACTTGTGTTGGATGCTTTTGTTAGAATTAAATGTCATATTTTTGTTTTTATATTGGTTTGTTTTAGTTCTCTGTCCTTTCTTGAATGGGAGCAGAGGAAAAGTACCAACTTTGCTGTTCAGTTACAGCTGGCCAACTCCTTGATCTTAACTTTGTGAATCATATCAAGCCTGGAATAAACAAAACTCTGCACTAATGGCCAGAACTAGATGAATTGTTGTTAAGCCAGTAGCTTCTCTGTGAACACACACACAGTTGTGAGACAGCATTTTAGCTGCACTCATGTACCATATCTGTCACCTAGCTGATGTGAAGCCAGTGTAAATTTGGCAAATTCACCAACTGAGATTTTTTTTTGCTAATCTTTCAAGGCTGAACTGCTTTAGCTCCTTCAAGTTGGAAGGGATCCTTTAGTGTGCAGCAATTTTTCAGTCATACCACAAATTCTCCATCAGATTGAGGTCTGGGCTTCAAATAGGCCTTTCGGGGACATTTAAATGGTTTCTTTTGAGCGTGGGGGGTTCATGCAGCATACTGTGCTGCTGAAAGTTGAACCTGTTTCAGTGCCAGTTCTCTGGAATAATTTCAGAGTATTTCCTCAAGAACGTCTGTGTTCAGCATGATTAATCACTTTTGAAAGAGAACTCCAGCTAAGAGCAACAATAAACCTCGTTAAACATTTGCTTCAGCTGTAAAAATATTGTGTTAAGAATACTGTGTTTTTAGTTTATTAATTTTGAACCAACTCGTTTAGGTTGCGTACATTCTGATAATGACGTGTGAGGGTTGTTGGATTTTTGCTCCATATAGCAGACTATTGGCTTCATGTTTTCTGATCATCTTCACATTGAAAAGACCGATGGTTTCGCCTCAGCAGGACATCCAGTGTCTCTGACGTATCTTGATTTTTTTTTTTTGTTTGTTTTTTTTCAAAGATTCACCTTGTTTTTTGTTTTTTTTTAGTTGCCTTTTGACCGGAAACTGAAACAGAGCAGCTCAGTGCTGCTTCATTTTCACCATTTAAGAGGGAAAACTTGCCGCATGTACCTTAAGCTCCTGGTATTTATTCTTGAGCGCAAGCCTGATGCATCATTTCCCAGAATGCATTGTGCAAGTAAATGGCAAATAACGCAGGTCAGAAACATGGTTAACATGCAAAACAATTAAAACATTAAAACAATTAGAGATTTTTACATGTCCAGCTATGAATTTTGGTACAACAGGGAAACGACTGCAGTTGCGGCTAGGGATGCACGATATAATCTGCCCTCTATCGGCCTATATCGGCCTTAATACTAAGTATGGGATATAGGCCACCCCACCGATATTTAACCGATCCGCCCACTGTTTGCTAAAGTCTAAACCCCCCCAAAAAAACTTCCTTTTTACGGACTTCAAACTTCTAAACACTAGAGGTGGGAAAAAATATTGATACACCGAAATATCGCAATATTTTCATATGTTGATGTCATATTGACATTTAAAAACGTGGTATTGATCTATTCAACTAATGAAATCTCGTGATATTTCATTGCTCTGTTACAAAAACTGGCGAGAATTTGCAAAATATCGTGAGATTTCATAAGTAAAATAGATGGATATCGTGTTTTTGAATATAGATTTGATATTGGCATATTAAATTATTGAATAATTTAATATTAAATATATATTAAATATTGGGGGAGTTGATAGCCCAGTGGTAGCGTCGTGGGCTTGGGCGCGGAGGACCTGGGCTCGATCCCCAGACACGACCCCTGGGTGTACCACTGTGGACCCCTGAGCAAGGTCCTTAACCCCCCACCAACTGCTCCCCGGGCGCTTTAAGTAGCAGCCCACTGCTCTCTGATACTCACAGTACAGAGATGGGTAAAATGCAGAGCCCTAATTTCCCCTCGGGGATCATACAAGTATAACAAAAAAAAAAAAATAAAAAATTGCAATATTTCAGTGTATTGATATTTTTCCCACCCCTTTTTTTTTTTTAAGTTTCGGAAATGAATAACAAAACTGCTATTTGCAATGACTGCTTATTTTTTAAGCTTTAATATCGGCATCAATATCAGTTATTGGCCACGCGAGTTTTAAAATATTGGCATATCGGATATCTGCCAAAATTCCAATATCGCGTATCCCTAGTTGCGGCCAATAACTGCTGCTAGCTGGGTTTCTTTTTAAAGTCTGACTTATGTTCAAGGCCCTGCTGTTAAAAATGTTCCTGATAAGCACAACTGGGAAATTCCTTTTTCTACTTTTTAACCCATTAGTTACTTTAGAGATGCATCGAGCCAGTTTTTGATACCTGGGCTGAGCATATAGGCCGATATACGATCCGATACTGCTGTTGAATGAAGGAACCGTATACCTTGTCAAGCCCAAAGCCTTCACTAAAATGCAATACATTCATAATGATATTAATAACAAAAACAGATGCCTGGATTGGCTTCATTTATCCGATATCTGATCCAGCAAATTGGGCAATATTGGAGCCAATATCGGATCCGGGTATTGGATCATTACATCTCTATTTAGAAGCAGTGCACTGCTGGACCAGATTCTGGTAAACTTCATTGCTGGTCTAGATTCTTGAACCAGGGTCTAGAGCCCATATTATTAACGCGGAATTGAGCAACGATTGCCGAAAATATATATATTTTTTTTATAAAAAGAGAAAGCTTTGCCCCCCACTAGGCTGCAGAAAATAAAATGAATTTCATAGGGCTCTATGGGTCCTCCAGCCCCCAGTTCACCTCTCTCACCAGTAGGCCACCCCTCCCCCTACAGTGCCAATTCAAGTCATCTCAAGGGCTTTTTAAAGATGCAGTCCAGTTCAATCCAATTAATTGAAGTCCTGTTATTATAATCCAATTAAAACAAATCCATTATGATCCAGATTAGCCCAGTTTGTAGCGACTGTTCATATAAACCAATTCATAAAGCATAACTGCAAAGAAAGGAAACAGATGGCATCAAATCTTCTGTTTGATACACTCCCCCATCCTCAGCATGCACAGGGTGGCGGGTGGAGAGCAAGAACTTCCCTTTTTACAGGAAGGGAAACCTCCAGCAGAACCGGGCTCAGGAAGGCTGGCCATCTTTTTCCACCAGTTGGGGTAAAACTAGCACATTGCACTACAAGCACTAGCTAGAATACCACTGCTTTTCTGTTGTGACACCTGAGGTTTGCTTTGCATGCTGTCCTTTTTAATGCACATAAAGCTTGTTATTGTCCAATTTGACCAAGAATACTTTTTGGGTTTTGTTTTTTGTTTTTTCTTCCTATTTAAGCTATTTTTTTCTGGCCATTTTTCTGTACAGAGCAGTTTTGAGTGTATAGCTTAAAGTGGTTGTGTGGACAGGCCCTGCAGTCACTGCCATGCAGCTTCTTCAGAGTTACTGTTTGCCTCTTTGTTGCTTTTCTCTTTAATTCCCTCTTGATCTGATTTGTGAGTTTTGGTGGTCAAGAAAATCTGCAGCACCAGTTCATAATGAAAAGTTTCATATTTAACAGGGGGATTATGCGTGTGTGTGTATGTGTTCCTGTTTTGCTACATTGTGAGGACCGTTTTGCATCTTTAACCAACAAAGTGAAAAAATTTTTGCAAAGTGAGGACATTTTGGCTGGTCCTCACTAAAAAAGCTGTAGAAAAACCCATTTTTGAGGGTCAAGATTTGATTTTAGAGTTTAAGTCAGAATTAGGTTTAGGTTAGGGCAAGGGTTAGGTTTAGGCAGTCGCTTGTGGTGGTTAGGGTAAGGGGCTAGGGAATGTTTTATGTTAATGAATGTGCTCTCTAAGAATACGAGTGAGTGTGTGTGTGTGTGTGGTTTTTTTTTTTTAAGAAAATATTCAATGACAGTCTTTTTTTGTTTGTTTTTTTTTTATAAAGATGTGTTGCGCTACAGATTTTGGTATTATAAGAAGTCAGCGGAAGAGTGCCAGCCCCCTTCCCTGTTTAAAAGGACAGGTCACTCAAAATGGCTTGTAGCTGATTTGTTTATGCCTCCAAGTTTCAGGAATGTTAAGAAATGGTTTGATAATTCTCATGAAAAACCCTCTTGTCTCTTTTCCTTGTAGCTTCCTGTTGCTATGGAGTGCTGTCCTCATCATGTACCCAACTACACTGGCAGTCATCGCCCTCACATTCTCCAATTACGTCTTGCAGCCGGCCTTTCAGAACTGCCTGCCTCCGTTCATTGCCACCAGACTTCTTGCAACAATCTGTGTCTGTAAGTCAAGTCTAATGTTTTATGATCTCAGTGTTGTGCAGATTAGGTTAAGGAATGATTTGTAGGTTCATGTGTGTGGTTCACTTTTGGTCTTTATCTCTCTGTCACTCTAAAATTTGTTTCCAGTATTTTCCCACCGTAGTTACACTAGTAAGGATCAACCAATACTGTATATAGATTTTACTTTTCTTTGAGCCAATGCTCATTTAGTTTTTTCTTACATTGGCCTTAGCTGACAACCGATTATGGGCTGCTGGTTTCCTTGAGCTGATATTTGGAGCAGATACTGCTTTTGCTCCCTCAATTTGTCATTAACATGACACAATAACACATGTTACAAGTGTTTTTTAAAGAAACTTTTAAAAAAAATTAATTAAAAAAAAAAAAAATGGGATAAAGGGGGGAGGGATTAGATAGGGGAGAAAAAAAAAAAAAAAAAAAGGAAAAAAAAAGAAAGGGGGGGGGGGGGGGGGGGAGAAAGGGGGGGGGGGGATGAAAAAAAAAAAAAAAGAAAGGAAGAGAGATAAACAAAAAAAAAAACAAAACCCAAAAAAGGCCTTAAACTTTAAATTTTTTTAACAAATATTAAAAAGAGGTAGAAAGACGACATAGAACAGGTAATGTTGCATACAGCTAAATCTGTGCATATATGAGTCTCCTCCGCCATGGTGGCACGTGGCTCCAGCAGCAGCAGGTTGTAGCATGGATCCCCACAGCAAAGCTGCTGGCAGTCTTCATTAGAGGAAACATGCACGGTGGCCAGCAAAGCCAAGCTGTCCTTCACCACCACTTCTAATGTCCAGCGCAGTCTTCCTCATTGGGGCAAAAGGTGCAACTGCAGGCCACCGCTGCACCAAGGAGGAGCAGGACTAATGGAGAGGTTGAAGTAGAGGGGTGATGCATTTTCAGCTGCTGTCGGCCTGAATTCTGTCCTACAAACTTAACAGCTGTGGTTGCAACCATGTACAGTATAGAGCATGCATTTGGCATTTATGCTTCCAGTTTCAATGTGTGGCAATGTTTCAGCCAAGTTAACCCATTAAGATGCTTTGAATGTTTACTGAGGTTTTGAAGTTGATGCAGCAGCACTCTTATGGGGGAGGGGCAATATGTTGTCTGCAGTGTTCAACAGCAAGGAGCTGCCTGTGGACACCTGTCTGTAAATCATGCTGGGAAAAATGCATCGGCAAACGCACCTGCAAATCAACTGGTGCTGATACAAGATAAAAAAAAAAAAAAAAAAACCCTAATCGGCCTGATTGCATAGGCTGACATGTGCAATTTAATCCCATTTAAGCCAATTTTTAAGGGTGCTGAAGGACCCCTAAATTGAATCCCAGCACCCCTGAAATTTGAGATTTTTTTGTAACTGTGCTTTTCTTTTTGCAAACTTAGTGTAAAAAAATATATCGGAAATGTAATATTTTCACAGCAAAAATACAGCAACCCCCACCCCTCATAAATGGTTGGATCCCGCCCACCTCACATATTTCAAATAGCAACCGTAATAGCCTGACGGTTTTTATCATAAATATTCTAAATGCAAGTTTGAAAAACTGTCAGAATCTCCATAAATAAGGAGGATAAATGGGGTTGTGATGGATCTGGTTCACTGCTTAAACACAAAACCTGCATGCCCAAAATAAGCTTCTCTCATCCAGATAAAGATGAATTGGGATTTTTAAATGGCAGCAATAATAACTTTGTTTCTGGATGCTGGATGATAAAAACTCAAATCTAAGGCATGAAAATGATCAGAAACTTTTGTAAATATGAAGGAAAAAGTGGGTTTTGGTGGATCTGGTTTACCACTGTAACAAGGCACCAATATGCTGGAAATCAGCTTCTATCACAGCTTCTCTCTTGATAATTAGTCACAGACTTTCCCAAATTGTGTTTTGCTGATCTCTCATAAATGTGGGAATGAAATTGTGTAAAACCGTATAAAACTATAAAACTCATCTTGCCTGGCCAGGCAGCTCTCTGGTTGCTTGGCACCCCTAAACCTCTGGTCCTAGAATCGCCTCAACTGGCCGACATATCAGTCGATCTTTGGTGATTATTGCCATTAACGAGCCGTGTTTGAGCAGTGTTTTCTTCTTGACAGAATTAAATATACTAAATTTTAGTAGGACTTTTTCCCTGTTAGGTCTCTGAGTGCAACCCCAATGCTGTGGCATAAAACTAATTTTCACTTCAGCCCTTAAGCCGTATTCCAGGTTGTTTTTGCAAAATCCATTCAGTGCCAATGAAAGTTGCAGATCATCTTAGTTTTCAACATTTTGTCATGTTTCAGAGTCAGACTCTCGAAATGGATTCAGTTCTTTTTTTATAATAAATTTTCACATTTCTACAGTGTCTCAGCAATAAAAGGGACAAACATTGCCATCCCTGTACTGGAGGTGCTAAGGCTCCTCAATTACTTAAAGCGCTTATCACTTCCAGTCCTCTAGGAAATGATCCTACAAACTTGGACAGCTTGTAGTGGACAGCTGCTTTCAGGCTGCCCCAGAGATGCTCTCTGGGGGTGGCTAGTTTTTCTTCCTTGAAGTTCCTTCCTAGTTTTCTTTCCTCCCTTTCCTCCCCCCGCATCTTACGAAGGGATAATACCTTTCTACACATCTAATATTGGTCAGTTATGACCACATTCTTTGCTCTGTGTTTCTAAACAACCAAGTCAGGTTTGTCAACCGTCTTTATTTCACTTCAGATTGCTTTATGTTGCTGCATCTTTCTTTCCTCATCTCCCATCTGCTGTTGCAGAAAAACACTCCTACACCATCCTGCTGCTGATGACCATGTTTGACAGCAGGGATCATCTTCAGTGACTGATTTCTTCCACACATGCTGTAGAAGAATTTTGCCAAAATGTTTTATTTTTATTTTTTTTAATCATATTGGAGAATTTTACATCTCATGTACCACAAATCACTTTGAGTGCAATTAAAGATACTGTACGAGTAGGAGCAAGCTCAAACATGTTGGTGTCACTTTGAGCTAGTCCCATCAACCACTGATATGTTTCACATAACCTATAATGACACTTGACATGCATATATAAGTGATGTAACATAATGTCATAAGAAAACATTTTCTCTTGGATGTTAGAGCTCACTTAATGTACTGTCCAGTCTCACTGAAACGGTAAATATCACACATGCTCTGTGGCTATCTCTGCCATTGTAGAGTCTGTGTTAATGAAGCTGTGAGGAACATTAACGTAAATGTGACCGGTGAACTGGCAAGTTAAAGTTGCAACAGATTAATGAAGCTGTCAGGCTTGTATATCATGTCTGAAAAGGGAGATTCTGGTTCTCATCTCAGTGGCCGTTGGTCTGTTGACCAGGAATCAAGGTGCCTGGTTACTTGGGTTTAGGTAGGGTTGGCTGATTAAATCAATTTCATCGATTGATTCAAATTTTCCATTAATGTTTTTGTTTTTCTGAAAAATCTGGATACCCCCCCCCCCCCCTTAAAAAAAAAAAAAAAAAAAAATCTGCATCACCATTTCTCCTCTAGGGCTTTCCTCTTTGACAGCAGGTTCAGGCCCCCCTCACTGATATCTAAACACACACACAGCCTACAAAACTTAACGCAGCAGCTGGTTTGGTCTGAAGTTGTTGATGGTGTGCTGTTTGTCACTGTACCTCATACCTCTTGCATCATGACACTCTGGATCACAATATTAGACTACAGACTGTTGCAGGCAGGCAGGTCGGTCATATGACTGTTTGAACCAGAGTAACTTCAAGTGGCGTAATCACCAGAGCAAGCACTCCTTCCTTGGTCAACATTAAACATAAGGAGCTGATCTTGGGATGAGGGAAAACCTGGATTATTCATTAATTGTGCACATGCAGAACTAGACAGAGGTATTACGGCGAATAGGTCTGAATTATGAATGTTAAATGTAAGGAAAAACTACAAGGAAAAATCAAACTAAGCAAATCAAGTCCAGTTATTTTGGTCTCATGGCTCAGGGATATTAAGATACAGTGATATAGTTCACAGAAGGCTGTTGTCGTTTGATAATTCCATATGAAATGCTGTGCTTAGTTTCTGACTTTTAATCTGATTAGAGGCTGGAGTACAGCAGGCTGCATCTAAATAGCCAGTGGCAAAAACACACCGAGCATGTATCTGGTCAACAAGCCGGCCAGTTCAGTCTTGTCCGAACCAGATGGAGAAAGGGAAATGGGAGGGATAGTTGGAAGTGGGATGGGTATCTGCATGAGGGTGCGTGCATGTGTCAAGCTGAGGTTAGCATTTACAGAGTGTACTGATGGACGTCCGCTATATTTGGCAACAGAATGTTACAACGGCTGCCCAGTCAGGCCAGGTGCCACTTTGTGCTGGTGTGTTTTTGTGTTGTACTCTTGCAGCTGGTGTGTGTGTGTGTGTGTGTGTCCGTGCATGTGCCAGTATAAGTGTCAGACTACATAATGGTGCCAGCCTTTGTGGACGCCGCTAATGACAGGGTGTGTCTATACTATTGTGCATTGTTTGATGCTCCTGTTACTGAGCGCCATAGAAACAGGAAATGGGCCGGATACCTTGGACACCAGTGATTGGGGGGGACCTCATTGGCCAGCTGAGATTCTGGTGGGAAGTTCCTATTGGCTGCTTAATAGCGCCCCTGTCCTCTGCTCTGGTTTATTGCATCACATTTGGAAAGTTTGAGGATCTACGACTCCCCGATAACGGATGAAGACTGGGTCCGAGTTTCCCATTTATGCTTGGTCTTCATGAAGCTGCTCTGAAGATGACTGAACCTCTTAGCCGAGGGTTTATGAATGTGAGTCAGCGTAGATATGCATGCCCCCCCCCCCCTCCTCCTTCCTCCTCTACACAGTGTACTTCATGAGAGTCACAAGTCACCCATGAGTGTGTGGGTGAAAACCAGACAGGTCCAGTCGTGGGCTGCCTGTGTTCTTCTAAGTATAGGCACGCTAGAGAGCTGAGAGTTGGAGTTGAGCCCCGTGCACCCATTCGCCTGATTTTCTTGTCTATCAACACTTTTCTCAGAGAAATTTTGAGATGTATCTGTCTAAAAAAGGTACATTTTCATGCAATTTTATTTATTTATTTAAAATGGACATGGCCAAGATGTTTTTTTCCATGTTAGATTCTGTTTTATGCAGGACAAACTGTAAAATTTCTGTTCATTTTTGAATATTAAAGCCAAATTTAGCCTCCACTTTGGTGCATCAGTGTTACGGTAGAAAGAGGAGTACATTTCAGCTAGTTGGATTTATCAGCTCACCCACTCGGATGGAAAATCCCACCACAAAACTTGCAGTTTCTGCTGGTTTCCATCAGATGTGAGACAAACTGAAGCTGAAATGTGTGCAGTGTATCTCACCCCTCTCTGTTTGCTTGGAACAGGCAGTTTCTCCACTTAGACTGAACAACACTAGACCCAAAGGGTGAAGGCACACGCATGTACAGTTTGTGAGCTTAGGAAAAATGTCATGTGCTTAATCAATTTCAGTGCGGCTAGTGATTTCAATTTAGAGTTGGCAAGTTTTCTCAGATTCCTGGAGTTTGCGGAACATTATATTGAATGCTGCACAAAACCAATTTAGTGTTTGACTGAAGGATCATTGTAAATCAGACTAACAGTCAGAACTGACCTAGAGATGGGGAACAAAAACATCACCTAGTGCACAAGCAGGTTGGATTTGTCCCATGTGGATGGAAACAAAAAAGCAATAAATGCTTTCATAACTTGTAAAATGTCCCAGAAACAACCTTTAAATTCAGGGCATCAATGAAGAATTCAGATGCAGACTAACTTTTTAAATATTGTATTTATAACATTTTTTCTCATTACAAAATTGTTGAACATGAATAACAAAGATAACAGAACATCTCAGACATAAAATATTCCCATAATTCACATCACACTTACAGTAGCATGACACAAATTAGAGGGTTTTATATACACTACTCACAAAAAGTTAGGGATATTTGGGATTTTGTACGATGTCGGAATAAACCTAACAATAAATTGTTTGAGATGGAGGAATTACCACATCATAGTTCCAGTTAAATGTCCAACATTCATGATATAATATCAATAAAGTGTGAACATTTTAGATTTTCCTTGAATTATAACCAAAAGCTGAATATCCCTAACTTTTTGTGAGTAGTGTATTATCAGACACCTGTCATGATGTAGCCTACCTGTTTCCACGGTAGCTTCCATCTTCATCAGAGGAGTCACTGGTTAGTCTGATGTTCATACAGTATATCTGCTGATGTTACTTGGGGCAGCGTCAACCTGTATCCATTTCACAGGAGTGACTGTCAATGACGCTCCCAGCTGACGTATACGTCAGCTGTTTCTTGTGTATCATCCGCACAAACGGTGCTGCCCCCTGCTGGTGGCTTGCTGCTGAAGGAAGGTGCTTCAGGTGTGTGAGCGCAGGAATGCCCCCTCCTCCTGGTTCATGGCCGTGTGGCTTTCTTCCTGATCTCCACTGCCTCCACGATCCAACGCTGACTGTTGGCTGTGTTAGTGCGGATGACTTTGGCCTTTCCCAGTCCATGATATGGTTTGCCGCCGACCGGTGGTTTGGGTGATCCCGGCAGGTGGGTTGGCAATGCCTCACTAAATAACTGACATAGACGACGGCTGGTAGCGTTGTGACTTGTCACTCCCACGAAACAGATTGACAAGTTGACGCTGGCCCAAACGACATTGATGTTTACACATCACAGACCATCCAGTCACTCCTCTGAAGACTAAGGTTACCATGGAAACATGACAGGTAGGCTACATCATGACATAATGCGCGTCTGATAATGTATTAATCTCACTAATTATATGAAGTATAGACACTGAACTTTATTGAATTATCACTCAAATTGTCTTTACGTAACAGGGCATCCTCTTCATCCTCTGATTTCATCCCAGGCCCTTTCCCGCTCTGGTTCCCTTTTGATTACAAGTTAATTTCTCTAAAGGAAAAGAGATTAACATTTACTTGATGCATAGTATAACACTTGTTTCTCTTGGTTCACCTTTTTGTAGCACACAAAAGAAACAGATCCATCATCTTAAAGGATAACTTTTTTTTTTCCCAACCTGGACCTTATTTCTAGGAGTTTATACGTGCATTTAGTCACCGCTAAAATTTTTGTATCACTTTGAGTCCTTCAGAAAATATTACGTTGAGTCACCCTTTGCCGTACATCCATATAATGCAAGAAATGGGGCAGCCTCTCTATAAGACATTATCTGCAGCAAAACTCCTTCATTTCACCAATACTTTAAAGTAGAATGAAGAAACGAATGAGTACTATTGTCCTGTGAGTTTAGAATTAACTCTTAGTTATTGGGAGGTTTTCTCAACACCTTACAGGCCACCCTGTAACAGCGGGGGCACCACAGTACAGCTGAGAGAGCAGCTCGCTACCCAGACACCACCAAACTGAAAACTTTGAACCTCTCAACTCACAGGACAATAGTATCCGTTCATTCTACTTAAAGTATTGGTGAAATAAAGGAGTTTTGCTGCAGATAATGCCTTATAAAGATGCTGCACCGTCTCTCGGGTTATATGGATGTACAGTACACCAAAGGGCGACTCAAGGTTGTATCTTCTGAAGGAGTCAAGGTAATGTAAAAATTTTACTGGTGAGTAAATGCGTGTATAAACTTCTAGAAATAAGGTCCAGGTTGGATAAAGTTTTTACATAGTTATCCTTTTATAATAAAACCATTAAATAAACAAACAAGGGTCCAATGGGATTTTCATAGAAATCATCTTTTCCATCATTCTCTTTACCTCCCTCCAGTAATTTTTCATTTTACTCACTGCTAAATACAATGTACATATGTCTGTTATATTATTATTAAAGGGATACCGTGCAACTTTTGACCCAAACATTAGCCTAATGAAAGTGGTAATAGATGATTTTTTTGGGTCAGTATGCAGGACTTGACTCATCCCATTGCTCTGAGGGGGCTGCCCTGCCCAAAAACCAGACAGACCAGGAGCGGATCCGTCTCTCATTGGATCATGTGACCTGGAGCCACTTTACTTTATGGTTTGATGACTTAACTGTCAGCTGATCATAGTGGTCTGCAAATGCAACTCTAAAACACAGATGGTGTTTAATTTTGCAACAGTAGTGTGGCCTGTTGGAAGTTACGGGTTTAGTGCCCCTTATGGTCAAAAGTTACATGGTATCCCTTTAAATTAGTGTAAATTATACATTCATATTAACCCTTTATGATTTCAGCTTTTGCATCAAGTATTTCTGTTGTTCCATAACTTATAATAGATGGACTGCACTTGTGGGGAGAGTTGTTGCCAGTTTAGTGACTCCATCAACCACATCCTGGACCAAGAGGGGGGCGTTTTTGATGTTAAAGCCCTCTTGATAAATCTGCACCGAGTTTGGATCAGAATCCATTAAGACTAAAAGCAGTAATTAGTTTAGTATTCTAGTGCTGAGGCAGCCTTCAATAGAAGTTGTGACGGGCGGGGGGGGGGCACAGATTTACCTGCACTGTCACATTCAAAGCCACTGGCACCTCCTTCCTGTCAGGGTTGAAACAGAGGGAAGTCAGGGGAGGTGGCGGGGGGGTTCACAGGAACACAAGAACGGAAATGCATGTAGCACCCCGAGAGTAACGGACTATAAAACACAGCGGTGTTGTAGAGTAGAAAAAGCTCTGCCTGGTGCCACTGAAACCCTCTGCCAACAATTCACATGTGTGTGTGTGTGGCCGAGCCAGCGGAAGCAGTTCTGTGGTGGGAGGGGAACCTTTGCTCTGGTGATCGATGACCCCCCCTGTTTATATATGCCTGTACACACAGTGCTGGACTGCTCGTGCAAGATGCTGTTTTGTGTGTGAGAGTGAGGAGGGGAGAAAAGACTGTTAATAAAGATTAAATTATGATAATGAGAGAAAATATTCCACGATGCAGAAACGGAGCGAAGGGTCAAAACAAGTTTAATCTTCACAATCTTCTGCAAATGTAACAGGTGTCCTAAACTATTTTCTAATCTAAGATGAAGTGCCACTCTGCTCGGTGTAAGTGTAACACAAGCAGCTGATAACAGGGATGAGAGACTGCGTAAATACAAATTAGTACTGAACAAGCATGGCACATTCTGCTATTCAGTTGATATGGTGTCACTGAGAGGGCTGCATTGTCTAAATGTTGCCATTACTCATTTAGGCAAGGCAAGTTTATTTGTATAGAACATTTAATAAAAAAAAAAAATAAAAGTGTTTTAAAAAAAAAAAAAAAAAAGAAAGGGGAGAAAAAAAAAAAAAAAAAAAAAAAAAATAAAAAAAAAAAAAAATAAAAAAAAAAAAAGAGAGAAAAGAGAGGAGGGATTAAAAAAAAAAAAAAAAAAAACGGAGAAAAAGAAGAGGAGAGGAGGGGGGTTGAGAGGAAAAAAAAAAAAAAAAAGTTTAAGGGGGAGGGAGGGGTTGGGAATATGCGAGAGGGGGAGAGAGGAGAGAGGCTCTCCGGTGGGTGGGGAGAGAAGAAAGGAGGGAGCAGAGAGGGGGGGATAATAAAAAATGTTTTAAAATGTCACTTTATTTGAATGTGTTTGTTCTGTAACTTCATTGCTCTGCGGCTGTCTTGGTCAGGACACTCCTTGAAAAAGAGATTTCAGTCTCAAAGGCTTTCCTTGTAAAATAAAGGATGGATGGATGGATGGATAGACAGACAGACATACATACATACATACAGTCGTCCTCAAAATTATACATACCCTCCAGTTAAATAAGGTAAATAATCAGCCACCAGTGAAATAAGATGAAATTGACAAAAGAAGGTATAAATAAAAAAATTCTATGGAAGTCATGACATTGAATTGTGGTTTGAAAGAAACATTAAAAACAAACACAAAAAATAAAACGAGTAAACTAAATTCTAAAATTTTTTGAGCAACACTTTGAGGCAGTCACTGCAGTCATGTATTGTCTGCAATGTTCAAAAAGACTTCTGCACCTGTTGACAGGTATTTTGGTCCACTGTTCATGGGAAAGATGCTCTAATGTGACTGGGACAGTTTTTTTTTTTATTATTATTATTTTCAATCACAATTCAAAAGCAATATTTTCACTAAATTATAATTTTGCACATTTTTATTTATTATTTTTAGTTTCTTATGAATTACTACTATGAAATTAGCCTTTTCTTTAATTGGAGTGTCTGAATTATTTTGAGGATGACTGTACATCTTCCTCTGCACCCCATGTAGCAAAGTTCAACAAATATGGTTGAAAAATTGTGCAATCTGAAAATAATGAGCGCAGTTCTTCACCAGATCCAATTATACAGTTTTTCCATCAATAAACCAGTTGGTTTCAATAGGGCTGGGTATCGATTCAGATTTCAAGAATCGATTCGATTCCGATTGTTATGGTTTTGAATCGATTTTCGATCCGACCGATCTAATCCGATTTCGATCCGATCTCTATCCGATTTCGATTCGATCTCAATTTGGTTTGATGGTATTGAAAAGATTTTGTTTCCGAATTCATATGAGTTTGCCACATATTTGCTGTTTATTTAATTTTAGAAAAATGAATGAAGTAATGTAGTTAATGGGGCTGTGGACCAAACCACCGTCCAGATAGTCTCCACTAAATTTTCCCCTCAATTTAAACGACTACATCAAACAGTAATTAAAAAAAGAAAACAAATAATAAAAATAAAAATTATGTTAGTGAGGAAAATACAAGTAAGTGTTTAAAACTTAAATGCGCGACGACCGCTGCTGAGCTCTTTAATGGGCATTGCAGCTAACGGAATTAGATGTCGTGTGATTAAAGATAACATAAAAATAGAAAGTTAATTTCATGTAAGGACATTCTGCATTTTTAAAGTTTAGGCAGTGTTTCTGCTTGTTTAAACAGAAATTTTAGAAACTACTTGTACCAGCCATAGAAATAATAAAGACAGAAGCAGCATTGACCGCTGCCGCCTATGGGAGCTGACGAGCCGTGGGGCCGCCATCTTGGACCGGTCGCCAGCTCCGTTCACTCACCTGTTCATAAGTGATATGAACGAGCAGAACTCAACGGATTATTAATCGATTTTCCTCTATTGTAAAACTTAGACATACTGCTGTGATATAGGATGCCATTTACATCGAAAAGACGTGTTTATGTAATTTGCGTACAGATAGTGGGCTTAACTGTCATATATTGTGTCTGTTTTCAGGCTACATAATGTCTGCATCCTCTGCATAGAGACCATACTGGTCTGTTTGACTTTATTAAAGATTTTAAGAATCACCATTAACAATACAGATATTTTTGCTGTTTGAGCATGTATTTCGGACATGTAAAACAAAACAAAAATCATACATCAATGGAATGACCTAATCAATGAAAGAAATGAGAAAAACAAAAATAGAAAACAAATTAAGAACATATATTCAATTGGGAAGGAGTACAAACTTATTTTATGCCGACTTGTTAGCAAATCAATACTATTTAATTACTTAGCTTGTACAGTAAGACTAATAATAGTCAATTACTGTTAAAACTACTATTTCTACCACCACTACTGCTAGCAATTATCATAATACTACTTAATAGAGTATAATATTGTATCACATATATAACAATAATAAAGTATAGTATAAATATAATGTAATACTAAATAGATACTAATACTCCCACAGCTATCATCTCTATACTGATAATACTTCTACACTTAATAACAGTAACAATGCAAATATACATAAATATATATCCTCATTTTTCTACTATTATAACATCCACAAATAAAACTAAAGATGATTCCTAATTACTTACCTGTCCAACACATTAATGACAGAAAAGAGTTGATTAAATATTCAAAATGTTTAATTCCATCTGTAACAATATCAGAATCAGAATTACTTCATTATCTCTGGTAGGAAATTATTTTTCTGCTTTGCTCCCATTTACAGATGTAGAGATAGTAAGACTAGTTAAAATAAAAATAAAGTGCAAAAGTAAAAATAAAATAAACTCAAATAAAAAAGTAAAATTGCAACCCTTCCTATATCAACATTATACAAGAAATAACATATAATACCAATATATAATGATAAAAATTAGATAAAATCTCAGTATATACAATAGGCAGTATTTACAGTGCTCCTCAATACTTATTATTGCACATGACCAGGTTTTGCACATAATAAGATTCCAAATAAGTAAATAATGGAATGACTACCAGAGAGATGAACTGTACCGTTTGATGCCACTGGCAGGAATCCTTCCTGTGGGCACAGTGGTGCAGTGTGGTAAAATGAGTTTCTACATATGTACAATATATACACATTGTATTATCCCCCACACACACACACACACACACACTAAAATATCAGTAAAATAAACCACAATATAAATTGTTTGTAAAAAAACAAAAAAAAAAACAAATATCCTCTAACTCCTTCTTCTTCATTTATGAGTTTCTTCTCCCTCAGTCCTCCAGAAGACATTTTTTAAAAAGTCTTCCCATAAATTGGTGATTATGGGCTTCAGAGAAGTCAGACAAGCAGGTGATGCAGAGCTCTGATCCTGGTAGAAAGAAAACAAACATGGTCTTATTTTACACAAATCACTTGGACATGATTTATGTCTGATTTACATGATAATACATCACACCTCCAGTTATCACTGGTCAGTCACTGCTGGCTCTGAGTGTATCAGGACTGTATACTCAACAACATATTAGAGTCTGTACACTCACGTGTAAAATCAGTATTGTGTTGATGTGAATGAACGTAGAGGAGACGGTGAAACATGAGAAAATTTTGCTGTAGTTAGAGATGATGCAGTTATTCTGTCTGTGACGTCTCCTGTTTAAATACTCTGGTCAAACAGGGTAGTACCAGTCACACTGGGATTATTTCTTCCACAGCATCACAATATCAGCTGTAATCTACACCTGTGTTATTTAATGTGTGATTTATAAAGTTTCATGGATGTTTACATGACACAATTTAAAGCGAGCACTAAAGTGTGTGAGGCTGACGAGCTCAGTATGATTTCACTGGTGGACAAGTTATTAAAGCCGGTAAATATTTTAACCACTAAATACAACTAATACTGATGTTGGCTTACTTGTGAAAAGCAACTCCCAGCTGGCTGCTTTCGTGCTCCGCCGATCACAACACGAAAACGGCTGTCAGCTCTGGTGTCGTTCATCCACGGAGCTGCTCGCTGAGCTGCGACCGGTCCAAGATGGCGGCCACATTTCTCGCCCTCGAGTGGCCAATGCTGCTTCTACTCTTTGGCCCAATCCAAACGGCCCCAGCCTCCCCTCCCTCCCCTCGTTGGCGTCCCGGGAGGGCATATTAAGGGCTGTCCAAACGTGTAGGGTGGAGGGCGAGTGGACTGTTAGCTTATGAAGCTGCTAGTGAGACTCGCAGGCGCGAGTGCCGGCTAAATGGTGGAGGAAACAGTATGTTCCACAATGAGTTCGAGTATGCATGTTTGTATTACTGACAGAAAAAATGAATGAAGTTGTTTTATGGGGTAAAAAAAAAAAAAAGATGAAGGTGCACAGGTATCCTTCAAACCACTGGGCTATGGAAGGGAATGTTTGAGGAGGAAAAGAGGATTATAATCCTCTATTGGCATAATGATAATAATAATAATAATGATGGTGATGATGACAATGATAAACGATATTCGTGTAATAATAATAATTTTATCATTTATTTAATTGTTTAGGATCATGATTATTATTATTTCTTAAAATAAAACATAATTCTTCAAAAGTGTGGTGAGTGTTTCCACAAGTTTTATTTGACACGGGGGTGTTTGTGTTGCCACGGCGATGACTGCTTTCCTTTTCCAGTTGGGGGAAGAGGGCGTCTCGTTGTCATTAACACCCTACACCTGCAATCGAGGCGCCCTCTACAGCTGCAAGTGTGACTTCATTGGGAGTGACACTGAAGTTAAGGGGTAGTGTGTAGGGGGCGGATTGGGATTGGGCCTTTATTTCTATGGTACCAGCACCACATAGTCTTCTTCTGGCACTGCACTAGCTTTAGTAGTCCTACACTCTGTCCAGCTCACTATCTCCCCCTAGCGGAGCGGCTGAGCCACTGCACGTAACCGGGAGCAGTACATTAAATGGTCATTTTAAAAAAAGATAAGAAAAATCGATCCTTGTACATATGAATCGAGCTTTGGAAATTAATATGAGAATCGATTCAGAATTGGAAAATCGATTTTTTTTTTTTTTTTTTTTTTTTTTTTTTAACACAACCCTAGGTTTCAATCATGTTTGCGCATATATGTTGACCTGCAGCTGTGTTATCATTTGAGAAAATTATTCAAAACATGTTTAAGCACATTTTTCCAATTTTTATTTCCATTTTTTTTTTTTCTTTTTTTTTTTTTTTTTTTTTTTTACACGTGTCCTGTCCAAAACTGTAGCAGGCAGAATGATGGTCTGCCTTGCCAAGGGGAGATTTATGAATATCAGGCTCCTCTTGATAATCTGCATTTAATGTGTTTTTTTTTTGTTATTATTATTTAATGCTAGTTTTGAGAAGAGAAGGTTAAGAAAAAGGATAAGGAGTTTAAAAAAAATCAAAGAGCAGAAAGAAGAAAGAAAAGACAAAGTTTGCTGGATGTAAACTACCATCTGTACAGAAACATAGCCAAGCCAACTTTATTTATAGAGTGCTGAGCAAAGTGCTGAACATAAATACATTAATGCAGAAACATGATAGAGAAGCTCTCACAGTCTGCCAGAAAACAAAGCTGACGATCATCAGGAGCACCTACAGGAGACAAACAAGCTGAAAACAACCTAAGTTACCACAACTACCAGAGCATGACGATTACACACACAGAGAGAGAAGTACCAATAAAATAATGCATAAACAAACAGAGGCAGCTGTTGGTACACACCCAGTGAAAAGCACAGTGACAGTGTCGGCATGTGAAAAATGAGAACTGGAAAGTTCTCTAAAGTGTGTGCACTGGTGTAAATGCAACCATGTTTCCACAAGGGTCAGAGGAAGATCTCTGAGCCCCAAGTCTAGGGATGTTTACTGGGCACCACTATTGTTTGATACAGCTTCCTCCTCTTAAAAAAAAAAGGGACGGGAGATTCTTGACAAATGATACTGTTATCGATACTTTTTGAACGTCTACCTAACTGTAATGTAATCATGACACTATCACATTTCACGGTGTTTGAGTAAGATACTCACTTCCCTTATTCTCACAGCTGGCCTTCACCTACATTTGTGTCCAAGCCTCCTCAGCACCATCTGAACAACTGTGCTCAACCACTGTCCAGAGGTCTCAGCTGCAGCCTGAGAAAGTAAATATGTTGCTTTTTCTTAACTGTTCAGGCCAAATGCTGCAGAAGAAGCGCCTCCACCGCACTGTTCTGTTCATGTAGGTTTTTTCTACGATCTAAGTGTTTAACTGTAAGAAAAGCTTCTGTTCTGTTCTGATCCTCCTTGTTTTGAAAAAAACAAACCATTTACATCTGGTAATGTGTTTATTTTAAATGACATTGTATCAATAAGAGGATTGATAGAAAAGTATTGGTATTGATAAAATCATAATGACAGATATCCCTACCCAAGACCTGGGTCACCAGCAGCTTACAAGAGTGGTGAAGTGGAGAAAAGTCTGGTGTGATTGAGCAGTATCGAGGTAAGCTGCTGCAGAGCAGTGGTGTATCCAGGACATTTTTAGCAGGGTGACCAAAATAACACACATTTGTGAGAGTTATCGCTGAGCATAATTTCCAGCTGGGTTATCTGGTTTGAACTGGAATGGGAAATGCAGAGATTCTACGATGTCTAAAAGCCCTTGAATAACAGCTTTGAGGTTTCTGCCATGTCACAAGCAAAACTCTCTACAGATTTGAAAGATTATTATACAAAATTCAACTTTGCAATGTCAATTATTCATTTTTTTCAAACTGTCCTCTCAGAGGAAAAAATGCTTTCAACTTAACTCAGACCAGTGATTAACCAATTAATACCAATTAATCTTGTCTGCTTGAAGTGACAGAAGTATGGATCTGTTTTTAAAAGGTAGGAAAAAAAAAATGGTTCTGGGGTGGGGTGTGACTAATCTGCATAGTAATGGATATAAGGGTTGTCACGATACTAAAATTTCATTCTCAATACCGATACTAAAGATGGTGGTTGATACTCGATTCTATTTTCCATACAATAAGGGTAAAAATTGCCCCCCAAAAAATAACCATCCAAACAATACAACAAAAATTTATTAATAAATATGAGAAAAGACCTTTTTAAAAATGTAAAATAAACGCATTTTAAAGATCTAGTTTGTGCAGAGATGACTGTCTTCAACAGTCTCCAACTGCTGACTGTGATTCAGAAGAGACAAACTAAAAAACGTCAACTACTAGTTAATGGACTTACTTACTGTCCTTTTCTTCACTACACTTGAGGCCAAATCAAGAAAACAATAGAACAGACAAACTAGTTAGGGTGAGCTAGTTTTTAAACTAGATTAAACATTTTAAAAGATTAACTTTTGAAATGTTTTTGTCTACAATCTATTTCAAAAGGCATCAGTATAGTATGTGACTGTAAGCCAGGGTGAGATCATCCGGTAGCAGTTTCAGGGTGTTTATGGAGCAGAGAACATCTCCTGCTCTGAGATGCTGCTGCACGAGGCTCGTGTGAGTGCTTCTATGTGGGGGGCGGGGCCTGCGGGAGCAGCCGCAGCTCATTGAGTAAGCAATACGCGCTTTCACGTCAGTCTGCACAATTCTGCAATAACACCAGAAAGTCACTTTTTGAAACAAAAAAGTTAAGAGAGGTGTAAGTCGCTAAGTTAGCCGCACTGTAAACAATCGGTCCTCCAGGGAGATGCTGTAGAGGGGGGGCTGCCCGCAGCAGTGCCTGTTTTAAAAGGGCAGAGGCAGCTGATACTTTGAGACTCAACAGACGACGAAGAAACATTTTATATATCAATACCCGTGTTAAAGGTTGAATATGGAATATGGACAGAACAGTGACATCACGTGTGTCTAGGTTGTAGTTGCAACGGCAGAAAAACGACTCCAGCTGCTGGGATGCCAGGCTCACTGCCAATACGCAAGTGACCAACAGTCTGCAGCATGTCCAACAAGTAACACAGAGGAGTTTATAACTGACTGCTAACGTTAGCCACGTTAGCAAACAAGCTAGCTTACTGATCCAGGAGAAAAGTCGCCATTTCCGTGTTTTACTCTGTGGAAAACGTTTATGTGGGTCCATTTAGTGAAGTCTTCACCTAAATTTACTCCAGGGGTCTGTGACGAAGCCGGATTTCCTCTTATCGAGGTAACTTCAGGGTTAACCCTGGGTTTTTCGTCCTATGACGCTGGTTCACTTCTGATCGGGTTATATCTCCCCGGTAACTTATGCTGAACGCCTAACCTGGTCCGGACCAGGTTAAGTTCTGGATAAGAGATCTCCGACTATGAAAGCACCACTCCCTGACCAATCAGCACTCTTGGAAAATGGCCTGCCCATTTTTAGAAGATCCTGTCGATGCCGGTGCGCAGATCGTGAGAGGAGTTCTTAGAAGAGAGAGAATATTCAGAGATGGTGCAACCCTTTTGATTTGCCACATGACACTTTATATGAAAGATGGAGGTTTTCCTCTGCTGGACTCCGTTACATCTGTCAGCTGTTAGAGCCGTACATCACAAATGTAACGCATCGCAGCCGGACACCGACAACACCACAGATGCTCTGCATCACACTGAGGTTTTATTAATGTTAGACTAATTGAATTAATTTTGATATAGACCAACGCCTCACCTCGAGTGAAAAAAAATTAGTGCTGTACTGATGTAGCTGAAAAGCTTATTTTTTGTGGCCGAATTATGCTCATGGTCCCACTCAGTAAAACGTCATTCATTTATTTATTCATTCATTCATTCACTGGTAGTTTGATGCGCACCGTTGGCGACACTGAAAACGTATGCAAAAACATGTCATGTAATACCCGCTTTTTCCCTGTGGGCTGCACAAATATTAAATGAAATTCCATTCATTCATGAAAGAGTGTGGCAGCATAGAATCTCGTCAATGGCCGGTTTGGATTATATATTTGTATTTGTTATTTACTTGTTCCCATGATCGTCTTGCGCTGCGGGGTTGCATCTGAAATAATGTGATTAAGAGGTCACACATGTAGAAAACATGAATTTATGGAGCGCACACCCATGCCGTCATGGTGAAGGGTTACAACACGTTCAACGATATGAGCCTAAAATATCCATATGCACAGTATGAGAAGCAAATATACTGAGGAAGCGCTGTAGTGTGATGAACACTAAATGATCAGAGTCCGATATTGTTCCATGATTGTACAATCGCACGGACTTGCTGCGCATTGACAGCCAGCATTAATTCCTGGCTTTTGCTGCGGCGACTGTGTTGCCGCAGCATAAATGGAGCCATTTATTATCATTCCTGAATCATAATGTCGTGTTATCATTCAGGAACGATGATCCTGAATTCTACATATTTCTTAAGTATCATCGTCTGCTCCTCCATGGTGAAATATGTCGCTCTCTGTTTCTCCATGTCTGTGATTGGTCAGATGCTTCCAACGCCGCCTCTTTTATGTGAGCGCGCACTGATTAAGATTGGAAAACCCTGGGTTGAGTTACCGAGTTGATAACCAGCTTCATAGTACCGTTTATCAAGACCGCAGATGTCTGGTTAAGTCAACCCAGGTAACTGAGAGAAATCCCGGGCATGTTAATCCGGCTTCGTCGTACAGGCCCCAGGTTTTGCTCTTCTCAGGTCACTCCTCCTCAGAAACAGATAACAATATCTCCAGGGCTCTGAAGCAGCTGCTTCACTCGTCGTCTACACGGTTTTCCCCTGTACAAGCCTGACTATGACTGAAATATTGTTTCCACACATAGATCGTATTTGGCAACCTGCAATGGCGGCATGTATTGGCTTATAGACGTAAATAAAATGCCATTATCGAACCCGTAAAAAATTATTTTATAATTATTTTTAGGCAAAATATAATTTTTCTGGGAAATGTTGTACTTTCATTCTGTACACCCCCAAACGACCTGTGGAGGTATTATTTTTTTTTAAAATATAGCTTTTAATAAAAATGTTCCATATTCAACCTTTAATTAATGTCTAACTAGATACACATTTTTAGAATCGATTGTATCTGAGAATCTTTTTTTTTTTTTACAACACTAATGGATATACATTTAAAAATATCTGATCTGGACTAATAAAAGTTAGAATAGATGGCTTTAAGTTTCAGGAGAGGACGTTTAACCGTATGTAGGAAGGGAGAAGGTGCTGCTATTTTAAAGCAATGCTCTGCATATGTTCCAGCCACTGTTATGACTTACGATGTTCGGTCACTTGTCTGTCATAACTAGAGTACTGCCTGGTCTCCTGGTCAAGTTCTGCCGTAAAACATGTTAAAAATAACTTCAGGTTATCCAGAGAAGAGGTGAGTTCTCCACGGTTCTTCTGCGCTACAGTGGGAAAGATGCATAAACCACCAACACCAGCTGTGAGGGCTGCATGAGATTCAGCTTCTCTGCTTTAATTTCATGGAATCTGTAAAATCTGATGGTACACCATGAAAGAATTGCTGTATTCTGCAGATTATGTGATGTTGCATCATCATCATGCCAACTGCTGTAAGCCCGCACATGTTTTTCTATGTGGTCTCGATGAATTGTAGTTTTTTTTGTTTTTTTTTTAAGAACAAAATTGCGTGCATGTAAGAATTTGTGATGCAGAAAGGAATATAAAGAATTTATAAATCGGATTAATTGATGCTCTATCTTCAGCAGATGTTTATCTGCTTTAGATTGTATATCCAATTGATACCAAATTGAGGCTAAATGACAGACCTGATGTCATGCCCAGAATAATGGAATGGATCCAACTTAAACAGAAGTGATTCGGCATGTAACTACCTTAAAAATGAGCATGGAATTGCAATTTCCATAGCAATTACATTCACCTAACATAGTCTCTGTTTTACAGAAGTTCCTACAAACAGGTTAAACAGGGTCAGGGCTCTCTGCAACTCAGACCTTTTTCATTGTGGGACATCTGAATTGTTTTTCCACTTCTCCACCAGTATGAGCTTAATTAACATCTTTCTCAGATTTAAAGGCATGCAAGGCAGTTTTTCTTGACTTGTAGATGCAACACTAACTTGGCTCATTGTTCCTGAATCTCTCAGTAGATGTGTTCAATTAGCAGGAGCTGTGCTACTTGATCAGACTAGAGCTGTAAATCAGACAAATGAGTACTTATTTTCTGATTTTTAATATGTTCTACCTACAGAAAGTCCTGGATCCTGCTCTTCACAATATGCAGCATTATCCACAAATGTGAAGGGATGGTATGTTATCAGTGTAATTTGTGGACATAATGTGTACTTGTTAAACTATAGAAGAAAACTATACTTACCTGTACTTCTGAACTAGTACTGTGGTCCTAATACTTGGGCAAACTCTTGCAGTAGAGTTTGAGTGCAGCTGAAGAGCCATTTTACACCAGCTTGGACTGAATGCTTGGCTCTGGGCCAGCCCTTGTTACGGCGGCATTCACAAACACGCAAAACTGAGGGTCAGTGTCAAGGTCAGTGGCTGTTGGGTGGGGTGGGGGGGCCTGCAGACTTATACATACAAAGACACGCATGCACACACACACACACACACGTTCACACAAAAATACACTATATGCAAATAGGATCTGAAAGCAGGAAGTGATGAGTGTCATACTTTCCATCTGCTTTTACAAGATGTCAAGATGCTCCATATTCATTTCCTCTGAGAAGTAAACAATCTTGAATTTGTGATGCAATGTTGAAGTGGAATTGTATGGATTTTTTTTTTTTTTTTACTGTCACGACTTTACTCTCCCTCCCATTTGGGTTGAAAATTATATTGAAGAGCCAGCTACTGCAACCTAGGGACGGGCGATACCAAAAAAAAATGTTTGATACAATTCGAGTTGCTTATGGTATTTTTTTTTCCTTTTTTCTTTTTTTATCGATACTGATACTTTTTTCACCCTTAAAAGGAAATCACATGATTGTACAGTTTGAATTAATATCTTTAATGCAGTACTGGAAAGAAATGTTTTTAAAACAACACTGAATTATATTGGAGTAAATTAAAAATAAGATTTAGAACTTCTTTCAATTATCAACTAAATACAGACTAAGACTATTTGAATCTATTTATTATTGGAAAATGTTCAAATACAAAAAATAAAGTGCAATAATCTGCATTAAACCACTGAAAACCAGTCATCATCTCTAACAGTAGCATCATTATGACGTGATTGGCCACCACCATCATGTGACACAGAAGCTGGAATCTTTCTCACATTATTTCATCGCGTAATACTCTCAGAAGTGAAAACAAATTGCATGTTTTGTATCTGTACAGTGGTATCTCCATACTCAAAGTATTGAGTCCGATATTTTTCTCACTGGTATTGCAGTATCGAGTCAAGGGTATCGATAGGCCCATTCCTATTGCTAATGTGAAATTGCTGCTGTGTAACAGTGTCAGCAATCACAGACTAAACAGCAACCCAATTTCCTCAGATTATCCAAAGTGTCCAACAACATGGAGAAAAACCCTCACTGATAAAGAAGCTATTTGCTGCTTCTCATATCAGATGTATCATCATCAGGTTTTGGTGTATATCTGAGACAGTCTGAGTATACAGAGATATACTGTTGCCTTCTATAAATTGTAGAAATGGTGAGGAGATGGAGCTTTGGAAAAGAAGAAGGAACCTCACATAATATCTCCTGCAGGTATCTTTGCTTTTGCAGCGGCATTGTTCTTTTAAAGAAGAGCTTTGATGTCAGATTTCTTATCGGGCCAACATATTCCCTCTTTACATAATGCTTTGCAGTAAGTGTTGACTGTTAGTCCTTTCTTCCAAGTGAGCTAAAAAAAAAAAAAAATACTACTACAACTGTAGAAAGTTACTACTTCCACTTGCAGCTTCCTCTATTCTCACTCATGTTTACAATTTGCACTTCCTTTATATATATTTATAGCGTCCTGCAAGAGTTTGCAGGGTGCAGTCATTGTTTCAAGATTAGATAAATTTAAAACAAAATTCTTCATGTTTCACGCTCATAAATTATCATTGGAATATTAGGAGGGGGGGGGGGTCCAACTGTATTGATTTATTACATTGAATTCCTAAAGCGCATATTTTAGTATTTGTTTTGCATTAGTTCTTAGAGGCCATCTGTATGCAGCAACACTGCACTTGCCACCATATAAAAGCCACTAGTACTGCTCATTTGTGGTGCGTTTAGAATGGACCAGCAATAAGTTTATAACGGGAAAACTGTAGTAAAGACATTTTTACAGGCCAGGCTGCTGTGGGAATAACTGACTAACGTTTGTTTGCTTTGTCTTTTTTAAAATAACATTCATTCAGGGATTTTGTTGCTGGGTGATTTCATCACTATATGAGATGCTTGTATCGTATTGGCTGCATGCAGTAGTAGCAGAATGTTTGGTTTTGGCAGCACTGCTGATAGATGTGTGCATGACTTGGAAAGTCATGAAGCACACCTAAAAATAAGGCTCCTTCAAAAGCCCGTGTGATTTAGACCTTGAGTTTGCCAGGTGATACCAGAAGTGGACTGAAAGTTCGGGGCAACAAGTCTGATGGAGGATGAATCCTCCCAGAGACCAGGGGCCTCATTTATAAAGCTTGCTTACGCACAAAACAGGGCCCGAAAATGGCGTAAGTAATTTTCCACGCAAAGTTTCAGATTTATAAAAACAAACCTGACGGGAAAATGTGCGCACCTGTACGCAAACTCTGAACCTTGCGCACGAACATTTTGGAGACTGGAAACTGGCGGCACCGCTGGTAAGATGATGAGCTGAAGCCACGATCATGCATTTAACCATCATATCAGACTGGAGACCATCGTAAACCCCCGTCTGTTCCTGGATTGAGCTGTACGATCCATCAGCCTCATTTCAGAGAGCTACAGTAGGCTGCAGCTTCAATTATATAGGATGACAGTTATTGGTAGGTTACCTGTAACAAGGTGTGGAGGCTGATTGTAATTACTGAGGAAACGGTGACACTCGTACATAATGCTTCACAACGGACGCGCTGCACTGCTGGAAGATCATGGAAAGAAGAGGATAAAGATGGAGAGAGTTTTTAGAAACCATGAATATTCCTGGGCCATGATTACGGACTGATGCCGATAGATTCCCCTGAGCAACCTTCCCGAACTGGGGATTCTTAGATCATTTCAGAGGGTCGCCAGACGATTGTAATCGCTGTAAACTAAATACATTTAGAATTTTTAGGGTTGTCAAAATAAACCTGTTAATGCAGGGAGATTAATCTGTAGGAATATAAACGCATTCATTTTCTAATAAATAAATTAGAGCCTAACTCATAATAAAAATTGCAATTTAGCAATATCTTGCAAAAGCCCCTTCTCATATCTTGGTCAGCTAAGTTTTTTTTTTATTATCATGTTTTCTTACAGTTGTGTACATATGTATGATTATTGTTGCACTTGTACTTTTTATATTATTGTTATGTTAGATAGATGTTATATTGTAAAAAAAACAGTATTACAAACATTGAATTTCCCTTCTGGGATTAATAAAGTATTTTTCATTTAATTTCATTAATAATCCACTAAACCCCCATTTTCCCCCTTATTCATGAAGATTCTGACAGCCTCACATGTAGATGCTGCAGGATGATCTGAAATGTCGCACAATAAAGGGCTCAGCTGTTGCGGGGGTCAGGAACAACAACGTCTGGTATCTGGGGGGGTCGTAGCTCAGAAAGTTTGGGAACTCCTGGATCTGTGTGTTAAACTGGATTCAACCGACCCGCCGAATCCGTTTAATCCCAGTGCGCAGTTGTTGACCACAACGCGCTCCGGTGTGCAGCAGCCGTTGTGTTCATTCACCGCTGCAGCAACGTGCTGTCACTTCTGTTTATCTGCGATTCCACTGTAAAGTCCAAATATAACGTTCTTTCAACGTTTCACCTCACCAACAAGCTCCTCCACTTCATTCTCCATGAAACTGCGTTTTCTCGTCTTCTCAGTCGCCACGATCAAGTTTAAATGCCTCAGATCAGCGGCTTATTTATATGCAAAAAATATCCATGAGGTGCTTTGCATTGACCCTTCATGGTAGAAAGTGGGCGTGTAGGGGGCGGGATATGAGCCAAATTCACCTGCGCAAACTTCCAAGGAGAGTTTGATTTATAAAGGGGAAATTGCTTGGATTTTTGCGTACGCCCGGTTTTATAAATCTGAATATTTTTCGGCGTAAGCAAACTTTGGGTTTTTGGCGCACGTACACTTTTAGTAAAGATCCTGCGCACAGTTTTATAAATGAGACCCCAGACCTTTAGAGGCAGCTGTGGGATCATCTGGACAGAGAATGAGCGGAAGAGCTTGGGAATTTCTAAAGGATTCAGACTGTTAGAGAAAAAATGTGCTCATTACAAACATTAACTTATAAGCTCCTCTTGAATTGTACAAATTTAGCTTTTGCTTTTTTATAAACATTTCCATTTGTGATTTCAATATTTTTTTTTCTCTAATGATTTCTCTCTGCAATAAAACAGCAGGCACACAGCATAAAAAGTTTGAGGAAATTCATTAATGCCACTAAAATTGCAATTGGGACTATTTTCAAGAGATGTCATGGCCAGCAACTTCTAATTGGCTGCAGTTGTCTCCTTGTTGTTGTCATGCTGCTAATCAGTGAGCGTTTTCTCTTATTTCACAGTGAGTCATATCCACCTGTACATGTCTGTTACCACACAAAAAATCAGGAATTCATACATAGACAGCTTTTCTTTAGGAGCAGAAAGAAACTTATGTTTTTGGATCACTCACTGGTAAGTAGCTGGGATTTAATGAATGGGGTCAGTGTAAGTGCCTCAGGCGTTCCCACGTATTAGACTGTGAGGTCAATCAAGCGCCTTAATGCCTGTTCTCTGGTATTATCCTTGTTCAACCCAGAAAATGGTCTCAGTATACTGAAAATAACATAAGTAGTCGGGGAGCTCCGGTAGTGAATGTCCAACTTCAGACTAGCATCATCTTCACGCCATGATTGACATGCACATCATGTTTCAGTACAGCTGTATGTGTTTTGTTTTTCTGTTTATGTGCAGTATTCCTGACCTGGGTGAACTGCTCCAGCGTGCGCTGGGCCACGAGGATTCAGGATATTTTCACTGTAGGAAAGCTTCTGGCTCTAGCACTCATCATAGTGGTAGGACTCATCCAGATCTTCAGAGGTAAACACACATTTGCACACACACTGAGTAACTGCTGCTGTTGTTTCTGTTCAGTTTGGTTCAGAAAAAAGGATCTTATTTACCTCTGATCATAAATACATAAATTTGGTTCAACCAGACACTAAATTAGTGTAGAATAAAAGACTGATAAATTTCTGTATATTTGATATTAATTTTATTTACCTTCGTTCTGAATCTATTTTGCGGAACAGGATTACTGTACGTTCAGACCAAAAGCGGAAAAGGCTGAGGCTGGGCGACAAACGGCTTCCAAAGCAGCAAGATATTTTTGCCGCTTTGGTCGCTCATCATGTGACTGATGTCAAAGTTAAACACAGCGGACTTCTGGACAGTGTCGTTGCTGTTGCTCACCTTCCAGCTGCAGGACGTTTTGTGTGGTCATTAAATATAGGGAAAAAATCACAGACCATGAACATGAATTAAAATCATTTTCTAATTCATCACAAGTGGATTGAGTTGTTTTCTGCAGTATTGAGCAGAAAACAACAAGTGGCGTTATGATTTATCCACCACAGGATCATCAAACTTTTATAACTTTGAAATACACTAAAATATGGCTGAAACAAAAAAGCAGTGATGACAATGAACTCGGAGTACATCTTCAAACTTTGCAATAGAGAAAAGACTGAGTCTCCAGGGGGGTCTCCAGATTACTTTTTTGTGTGTGTGTGTGTGTGTGTGTGTGTGCTGGGAAAATTTTTCAGAATTTGAAAAAAAAAAAAAAAAAATCTCCCAGTTAAAAAAGAATAACAATAACTTCTTAATGTTCTGGAGAAAGTCAGAATTCTGAGATTATTCTTTCAGAATTATATATTTTTTTCTTCAGTGCCCCTAATCATCTTCCGTAGGTTTCAAAGTTGTGATGAAGATGAAGCATCTTTAAAAACCCTCGTTCTGCTTGTTAACACTTAACGTTTACAGGGTTCTTGCAGGTTCTTTAAAAGGCTACAAATGTCTACAATTCTGATCTTTAAATTTAAAGCCTTAAAAGATCTTAAAAACAGATTTTCATCCAAGGTCTTAAATTTGATTGAGACAAATCTTAATTTTTTTAACTTTTACTCATTCCCAAGATGCGTTGGACATATTGAATACGCTGAATAAAACGATGCAATCAGAAGTTGATTTTGTCCATCTGTCTAGAGGCTCATATCGCTACGAGTGTTGGTACGTGGTGATTAAACTGCAAATCCTGTGACAACTACAGCCAAGAAATGGCCCATCAATGAGCGGGCGCAACTATGTCACAATCATACAGTTGTCCTCAAAGTTATTCATACCCTCCAATTAAAGAAGGAAAAAAAATCAGCCATCATTGAAATGAGTTGAAATTGACAAAAGTAATAATGTATAAAAATTCTATGAAAATCATAACATTGACTTTGAATTGTGGTTTGAAAGAAATATTAAAAACAAACACACAAAAAATAAAATAAGCATGATGGGACTTCCAAGCTAAAAAAAATTTTGAGCAACATTTTGAGGCAATCACTGCAATCAGGTGTTTTCTGTAACGTCCAATCAGACGTCTGCATCTGTTGACAGGTATTTTGGTCCACTGTTCATGTGAAAGGTGCTCTGTGTCTGGGACAATTATGTATGTTTTGTTTTGTTTTTTATTATTATTTTCAACCATAATTTAATTTAAAAGCAATATTTCATATAAGTAAATGATAATTTTTTTTATTATTAGTTTCTTTGGTTTCTTGTTATTTGAATTTCTATTGTGAATTTAGCCTTTTCTTTAGTTGGAGGGTATGTTGAATTTTGAGGACTGTACGTGTGTCTAGAGTAGAATATGAACCTTTTTGTAGACTTGTTTTTATGATTAAAAATTTTTTAGATGAATATCATGTGCTACAGTTATGCTTACAGCCTCAGTGTCACAGCAGGATGTAGGCGGATATTAATGTTGGGAATATTTCTTTGGGTAAGAAAACTGTTTTGATATGTTATAGTACTGAATTGATTTAGTATGTTTTTAACGCAAGGACATTTTTCCCTGTTTAATTTCTTGATAACAATAAAATGTTTTAGATTTCTGAGCTCATTTGAATGTTTCTGGTAATGCATCATGTTGGTCTTGAACTCATACAGGTCTTAAAAGGTCTTAGATTTAACTTGCTGAAACCTGCAAGAACCCTGCTTTTAGAAATGTTACCTCAATGAGAACCACAAAGGAAACCTAGTCTGGATGTATTTTTCATGATCAGGTTTGAGGCTGCAGTCATGTCCCTGTCTTCCTCCATCTTTGTTCAGGTCACTACGATGCGTTGAAGCCCAGCGTGGCCTTTGAGTTCAGTCAGGACCCGTCAGTGGGGCAGATAGCTCTGGCTTTCCTCCAGGCCTCTTTTGCTTACAGTGGCTGGAATTTCCTCAACTATGTCACAGAGGAGGTCGTGGAGCCGCGCAAGTATGACGTGCACATGCAAATATGTCGTGCACATGCAAATATGTCGTACATGTACAGGGTTTAAGATGAGCTAATTATCAGTTACTTTCACACCAGCACCTCGCTTTAACGTGATCATTGTCTTCATGTATTGATTATGTCTGTCATCACTAGGAACCTCCCCCGTGCCATCTACATCTCTATCCCACTGGTGACCCTGGTCTACACCATGACCAACATCGCCTACTTCTCCTCCATGACCCCGGAGGAGCTGCTCACCTCTAACGCTGTGGCAGTGGTGAGCGGCTCTTTTTCATTCATATGTGAATTTATATCATTTTTTAAAACCACTAATCAACTAGAGGAAAGTTTGATTAATAAACGGAGCCGTCATGTTTGTTTCAGACTTTTGGGGAGAAGCTGCTGGGAATGTTTTCCTGGGTGATGCCAATCTCTGTGGCTCTTTCCACTTTTGGAGGCATTAATGGATATTTGTTCACATCTTCCAGGTACACACAAACATGCTGCATCCAATACATTAACTGCAATAGAAATGTCCCGTCTGTGCCTGCTCTGTTATTTTTGTGCATAGTGGGGTCATTTCTTGGGATATCCTTAAGTGTTTCATATTTTTATAATCTGTACAACTTAAGCTACATAAGCTACAAGGTTATGAACATCAATGAACAGTAATAACTTACAATGCTCTTGAGAGAATGCCATGAACATAAAAAAACATAAAAATCTGAATTATTTCATCACATCTTGCGAACTAAAAAACAAAACATTGTGATCCAAAACATTTCTAAATGTACAAAATTAAAATGAATACTTAATACTTTACAGGTCATTGCAACCATTTATCTCTTTTAGCTTTTTAGATACTCCTTTTTGGCAGCACAAAGGCGTTTTGATTGGATTTCAGCTTAAAGATAAAGCAGCTAATAAAGGCATTTTTTTCTGCTGTGGTGTCATTTAATGGGAGTATTTCTAGGTGCTTTACCTGGAATATCTATAGCTAATATAAACGAAAAAAGTTCTTGACGATTTAGAGACTGAAATTATTCAAAATTCAGGAATTTTTTCATAAAACTACTAAATGATCATACAAAAACTATATAAATGCAGAAAATTATTGAATAATTAAGTATTTTCAACCTATATATTTTGAATAAATACATTTTAAATTTTGTTTTTGAATCAGGAGTGCAGTTTCATTTGTGCAAATACTGTATGTGCTTATCTACTCCATCAAATATTTCCTCCAGACTCCAGATGTGTGAACATAAACTATGCAGAGACTTGCCTAAATGCAAAATAAAAAAAATCTTTTAAAGAAATAAAACCCTAAGCTACTAATTTCATAAAGATGGAACAAGAAACTATACTAATCTCGCTGCCAATCTGTGGTTAAAAACAAGCTTCATATGCTAATACTAATCATTGTGATTTAAAAAAAAAAAAACTACTGAAAACCAGCTAAAACCATGTAACACGCATTATGAATGACAGAATAAACTATTCTCTATCTACTTTGCTCTCTATTTATCTCTTTCCATCATCAATCTCTCTGGCAATGACCACTGAACACTCCACTCTGCCATGACTTCTTGGCGTCACCTTGTGTTTATATTGCAGAGCTGCGCCACACATAGCGACAAATGATGACGTCATCGACTCAAATGGTCACCACAGCTTGAAAGCCGCGAGTCTTAGCTTTTAAATAAAAAAAATTATCGTTCTAGCTATTATAGTTTTTATTTTAGAGCAGTTTAAGCAGGATTATACGAACAGAGAACTTCCGGCAGCCAGTCCGTTTTTTAAGGGTTAATTTAAACGGTGCTTCTCAAGCTTTTTTAAACATTATACTCCCTTGTAGAATAATTTTTCTGCCACGTACCCGCTAAACCAGGGGATACTTGGCTGATTCCAGGTGAGCCAGAGTAGTAAGAATAATGGTATTATGACAAGAGTTGGGTATTAAGAACCTCACAATTCATTCAATTTCGATTCTTTGGGTTGTGATTCGATTCGATCTCGATTTAAATTTTGATATTGATTCAGTAAGAAGTAGAAATGCACAAATAATTAGTTTCTTTTGTCAAATTTTTAAATATTAATTTTTTTGATCTACAGTATATAAACATACGTGGTATGTCACCTCATATTTTTGAGCAATAAAACATTTAAAAATAAAAAGGTTGCAAATTTGTTGTTTTATAATATAATGTGGCCTCTGTCCATACAACGTAAAAAACAACATACACAGCGCCCGACACAGGTCAGGAGGTGAATTGATTCAGAGGATTTGCTGAATCAATATTAAATTGCGCAGGGAAATATTTTGATGCATTGATTAATCTATATTTTTTACCCAGCCCTAATTTTAATCTGTAAATGACGAAAAGCCCACCGTTTCCGCTTTGTTTTACTCCAAAGTAGCTCAGGAATGCCAAGATGTTCATTTAAAGAACTGTCCTTTTAGAAAACATGATGAACAACCCGAATATTCTGGAAAATGTGACATTTCAACAATACTTTGCCTCAAATGATCATTCACATTATTTTACTTCAGTTACTACACTTTATTAGCTACACTTGGAGGCTGTTCTGCTGAAGATCAGTGGGAAAACATGTTAATGGTCAAAAACTAATGGAAGAAGTTTGATTTTTTTTTTTTTTTTTTTTTTTTTTGTATGGTTAAGAAGCCATAAATGTGACATAACCATAGACTGTATTTTACTAAAGCCTCTTTCAGACTTGCACTAATATTGTGGACTCTGTCATTTATAACGCCTGCATTCAGACATGCGATCCAGTCTTTTACCCCAGAGATGTAGCAGACGTGTACCGGCTGGACTCCATGTCATAAGAGCGGAAATGTTGCGGGTGGTTTTGGCTGAATGCACAAGAAAATGTTTCGAACAGAGTTGAAGTGAGAGTGGGGCTGTGCTGACTTTTCCACATCATTACCTGATGTCTGAAACTGCCCAGGACGCGATAAGTCCGCAAGAAAGCGGCATGTTTGAAAAGACGAGTCCGTTTAAAGAGCGGATGAACTTTACCGCTCATGTTCTGCAGTGCAAGTCTGAAAACGGCTTAATTAAAACTAACGCTAATTGGATTATCACAAAACGAAATAAATGGGGATCTTTCTCATTTCTCAAAGTGCTCGAATCACCTTCCCATAAAACTGCTTCTGTATGAGGGATCTGGATTTGGCAGAAAACGCTAAATACCGATGACACCCCTGCTTCAGAAAGTCGACCTGGAGCAGCACAAAAACACTCACGCCTTCATCCTACGGACATGAACTAAGCCCTACAGTTGGAATGTAAAAAATCAGATGTCCAGATGGAAACATAAGGACTCTGTCCGGTGTTTGTTAAAACGTGGAACTGCAGACTGAAATGACAGGCCCATCTATCCATCTGCGCTACCAATGGCAATATATCAAAATGCCACACCTACATCTCGACAGGTAGGATGAAATGTCAGAACACCGGACAGCAGTGCCGGATAGAGCTACTTGGCAGCAATGTTCACCGGTACGACATTGGAGACTGCACCGTGAAGATTTTTTAAATTTTACAGTCAGTACGTAGCCTTTGTATCATGTTATAATGTGGACACCTGCAGCTTGTTAACAAATCTGCGGTGGCCTGGATATGTACAAATATCATTTTCTAGTGGGTGCGCTTTGTATTCAGGAGCGATCAATTGCCCAGGAAGTATGGCAATAAAGAGAGCCATCGGTGTCTATGGGTAATGATCAAAAAGGAGTCCTCAAAGAACTTGGGCAGATTTTCTAAGAGAGTGTCCAACAGCTAATCCTGCATCATGCCTGTACTCTGAGCTCTCTCCACACAGTAAAAGTCAATAATGTCGCCTTGTGTGTCTTTGCTGAACCAGCCATGTGACATGTGTAATTTCAGGCAGCGTCCCACAAGTAAAAGTTGTGAAGTGCAGTTTCACCGTGTCGGGACGCTGCTGGGCAGCAACGGCTCCAGAAATGCACATAATACACGTCACTGTGCAGTCAGTCGAGTCAGGACCTCAACTCTGGTTGAAGAGTGAACGTGAGGCATCTTAAAATGAGCTTCTGTGAACGACCTTGTGAAAATGTGGTTATACCTAAATTAAAGAGTTATGGGCAAAAGTTAGTCGGGAGCCCTGTAATGTCACAGAAGTGAAGTTAAACACAATTTACTGCTGCCAAACATATTTTTACCTGAAAGCAAAACGTTTTTGTGTCTTGTAGGTTATGTTTTTCAGGAGCCAGAGAGGGTCATCTGCCATATCTGCTTGCTATGATCCACCTAAAAAGCTGCACACCAATCCCTGCCCTGCTGGTCTGTGTAAGTACGACCGTCAGTGTTGTCCTGTCTGTGTAGCTTCCTGCCAGTACAGATGGCACTTTCATTTGTAAAACATTCCTGCATGTCTCACAGTGTACCGCCACGATTGTCATCCTGTGTATTGGAGAGACGCACAACCTGATCAACTACGTGTCCTTTATCAACTATTTGTCCTACGGGGTGACCATTGCCGGCCTGCTCTACCTGCGGAAGAAGAGACCCAACCTGTGCAGACCGATCAAGGTACGGCAGCAGCTTTAACTCCTCACGTGGTCTCATGGATGAGAATTGTTAAGTGATAGTTTCTTGAGAAGCTCCAGATCTGCGCTGACAATCTGAAGAATTGGAAATAAAAGCAGAACACACAGATTATAAGTTAAATAAAAAAAAGCAATGTAAAATGGTTGGATTTAATATAGTAACCAGTAAAGAGCTCTGAAACCAGTTGCATACACACTAATTTTTACTTTATTTCCCTTACATTTCATAAGTTTGAGTTGCCGCAGCAGTTGCTGGTGATAAACTCATGCGGGGTCTGTCTCAATTGTAAGGCACAAAATTTAAAAAGTAGAGCAAAACCCCAATTTTAGGGGTTTTTATATTTCACGAGTGCCTGTGGGAATCCAGGCTTGGACTTGGCTCTGTGAGCCAGTCTGCTCCATCTGTGTCTGGATGTCATCTGTCAATCATAACCTGTCCTCTGTGACCATCAGATTTAGTCAGATATCAGAAACAGTTTGGAGTTTAGTCATAAAGATGTGTTTAGTAGTTTGGTGCCCCCTAGTGTCCAAGACGGCTGTTACACATCGGGTGTGTGGAAATGGAGACGAAATGCATTTCCGTTCAACAGTAAAATTAAGTTAAAATGTTGTTCTAATAGATTATCAGAATGACATTTTATCCCAGCCAATAAACTAAATCATCTAAAAGAATTTAAATCCAAAAATGAATTAAATGATGTAAATAAATGAGATGTTAGTGAAAGCAACGGTTTTCAAAATCTGTTTATGACAATAACATTATTGGTGGTGGTGGGTTATTGTTAAAATAATTATGAATGTTATCTGTTGTATAAGAGAAATTAAATTAAAAATACTTTATCTCAGAGGGGAATTGTAATGTTGAATTATTTAGTTTGTATATTTGTCAATAGGAGGAGAAGGATGATGGTGGTATTGTTGGTAGTAGTGGTGGTAATTTTTGTCCCAAACTTATAAAAAGTGTATATATATATAAAAATATATTCATTTTTTTTATTTTTATTGTTGTTATCGTTAGTGGTAGTAACTTGATTTATCCCAGAGCGAATTTTGTTTTAGTATTCATTTGTCCTTTTTATTATTATTGTTGTTATTGTAATAAACCTTTTCTGTTTTTTTTTTGTTTTGTTTTTTTTAAGCGTGCTTGTCTTGCAATATCTCCATCCTTCTTTGTCAAATATTCATTCTCATAAACATCTGAGCCTCTCAGCTTGCGACCTTGTGCAGTTCTGAGCTTCCTATTTGTACATCTCATAACTGTGGCTGGTTTATCCTCCTCGTTTTTCTGAGGAAGGGGATGGCAGGCCTTAGTGTCTTTGTTGATGATGGGCTTTACCTTTGCTGCTGAAAAATGAAGCCACTTGCTGCTCGTTGGACTCCAACTCTGGCTCTCTTGGTTCCTCGTCATTGGCCATCTGCGGCTCGGGCATATGAGCGGGACTTTGCTGTCAAGCCACTGATCACAACATCGTTTAAGCGATAATGTTGATCAAGGTCTGCCACACGGTGCTCCAAGAATGATACCCTCTTGTCCTTTTCTTTAATTCCCTCCATCATACCCATTATCAGCTTCTGCTGCTCAGAGATGGAGGCCAAAGAGTTCTTCACCCCCTCCAGATTCTTATTAGGAGGCCTTTTGTGGAAATTCAATTGATTGTAGTTTGGTGTTGGAGGCTGGTGGCTGGTAAACTAGAGATGGCCTGGTGGTGGGTTTGGTGGCCTAATGGTGGGGGCTTGAGGCCTGAGCAGGTCTGATGTTGGAGGCTGGAAGCCCAGAGATGGTCCAGTGGTGGAGGCTGGTAGCCTGGTTCTAGCCAGGTACAGGCAGATGGCTCCACTACCACAGGTAGGCCCAACTAAATCCACCAATCACGTTCAGGTTCTCAATCCACTGCTACAAGCTGTACAGAAATACTGTATAATTTTGTTGATTAGTCCACTGATCGAATCATGCAAAAATTGCAGCATATTTACAGAACCAGTCAAAAGTTTGGAGACTTTCTCAGTGAATCTAATGTGGAAACGTGTCCAAACTTTTGACTGGTAGTGTGTGTGTGTTTTATTTATGTCAAACTATTCAAGAAAAGCTGACCAGACAGAAAAACAGACGAGGCAGTGGAAGGTACAGTAGGAAAAACAAAGTTTATAACAATTAGTCAATTAATTGTTGCAGCCCTAAATGATAATAATAATGATAATAAATTATTGCTATTATTATTGGGAGTTTTTAACACAACTATGCTTTATTTATCCCAGATGGGAATGAATGTTGTAGTATTTCTTTAACACAGTTATTTATCTTTTATTGATTTCTTATTGGCTGTTTTATTGTTTGTTGGTCAAAGACTGAAGAGGGATGCGTGCTGTTGGTTCTGTGCAGGTGAACATGTTGGTCCCCATCAGCTACCTGATTTTCTGGGCCGTGCTGCTGGGCTTCAGTTTGTACTCTGAGCCGGTGGTTTGTGGTCTCGGGATGGTCATCATGCTGACGGGAGTCCCCGTTTACTTCGTGGGCGTTCAGTGGAAGGAGAAACCCAAATGGACCTACAGGCTAGTCGGTGAGTTGGACTTCATACGGATCTTTTATTGTTTACTTTGGCAGATTATTTGTGTTTATTGTTGTTTTTGTGTTGCAGAACGAGTCACGTATATGGGCCAGAAGCTGTGTTATGTAGTGTTTCCTCAGGAAGACTCCTCAGAGACTGAACCCCTCACTGCCAAAGCCACGGACTGAGCAGTGACGTCGACCAGCACTTCCATCGTTGCATCAACACCTGCACTTCCAGTTTTTGTGTTTTTGTCCCATTTTTCGCTCAGTGAGTTATAAAGAAACGGCTTCATACATGTTGCACAGGTGACACTTGAAGAGGTTGAGGTGGAGCCTCGGTTAGGAAAAAAAAACCTGAAGGAAAAAAAGTGTACAGTTATTCTTAAGCATGATAAGCTCCACAGCTGAGGCGTGTGTTTTTATTTGTTGGCTTTCTCTTTCATGCTGGTCTTCATTTCATCTGGTTTAGATTTAGCGCTTTGTCTAAACTAAATTCTTATACTAATGTGCCTTATACTTCTCTAGTTCACTGGTTTGTGCGGGTATTTTGTGTGTAATACCTTTTTTATGAGGTAAATATGCAAGCAGTTTCTGCACTTTGCAATATTTCTATTACTGCTGCTGCCTTGGGCCCAGTTTCAGCAGTTACTCACATGGAGTTCACTGCCAGCCATGTGTGGATTGTTTTTTCTTTGTTTCTCTGCTTGGCCACCTTCTGTGGGCATTCTGTTTTTTTACTTTACACCCACCGTTCTTTTTAAGTTTAAAGTCTTTTGCAGCTCTTCCCCCAGAGATGCCGCTGGTGCCTTGTTGTTGGTGTTGTTTTAGACGAGAGATGATCTGACGTTCATCTGTCCGAGCAGATTACGGCACAGGGCAGATTGTTGCTTTAGAAATGTTCTCCATTCTGAAAATGCCACTGTGAACCCTCCTCAAGGTGCTCGACTCGTTAAGTTGTGATCAGACTTCAGAAATCTTACATGTGATGCAGAATTTACCATTAACACGAGCAGAATCCATACTGGTAGGCAGGTGGACAGCCCACATTGGATGTTTGCTTGTGCACGGACCCACCCCCAGTTCCCCAAAGATATGATCTTCCTGCAGCGACTCCACTGTCTCCCATAGATCTGACTGTGGTATTGATTGGTCCTTTTGACATATAACTTTATGGGATTCCTATTGTCCTAATGACACTAAATATTTAATAATTTGCCTTTAAATTATAACGGTCAAATCAATATTAGTGCAGCTGAAGTGCCATTACCTTTATGAAGTGTACTAATTCTGACCCGGGGATATTGTTGACATGTTGTATTTGGGTAATCCCTGAATTGCACTTGTTTATAGGCTGTTTATATTGCACATACAACAGAACAAATGAAGATTTGGGGCCACAGGCCTTTTTTGTTTATTTTAGATGGGATGTAAACCTGCAGTTTGGCACTTAAGTTGAACATGTGGTCCTTTCGTAGGCCTGTAGATGCTGGGAATTTTTGTGTGCGTCGAATCCTCATAGAGAGACTCGTAGCACTAATGACAACACGTCTGTCCTGCCATATCCAGGCGCTTAGTTCTCACACCTGTAAATAACGTGTAAAGAAAATGAAACTATTACAGATGCGCCAGGGACTTCTGCAAAGACCACATTCCACAGACGTGTTGATACATTTGCATACTGTACAATTGATGGGTGTACCTCCTGTTTTGTAAGAGTGAAGTTGTAAAATAATAACTGTGTAATTACTCATTAAATATAGCAACCTGTGAGAAGCAAAGCTGTGGTGTTTGTATATTCTGTGATGTCATCAGGTCGGTAAATAATGGGTACTTGCAGTCCTCGAAATGATTCATACCCTCCAATTAAGACAGGAAAAAAATCAGCTGTTAAAGGTACAGTATGCAAGAAATACTGACATCTAGTGGTAAAGATGGGTATTTGAAAGAAAAGATGTTTTCTTTTAAATGACTTCATATTACCAGCACTGTTGTGAATTATGGTGGCTGTCGGTGGCAAAAATTCTCCCAGACAAAATTGTTTTCATCTGTGAGTGGATCTGATTAACTTTTTCTGTCTTTTATCCAAAACGGTGCTTTAACTCCCATTAAATAAAGCTAGTACAGCAGTTTTAAAGTTCAGAGGGTTCTTATTGTCCATTCAGGGACACCATAGTAAAAATGGTGGATAAAATATGGCAGCCTCCATATGTGCACCGCCCAGGAAGTAGATATAAATGACTCATCCTAAGAAACTGAACATATAACAGCTATTCTAGTGTAGCAACTACACATCAGTAGAAACACAGTTTTGAATTATCACATTTTTCTGCCATTGACCTTTGATTTTTTTTTTTTCTACTTACTGTACCTTTAATGAAACATGTTGAAATTGGCCAAGTAATGATGCATAAAAAAATAATCAATCGTGACATTGATTTTAAATTGTGCTTCAACAAAAATATTAAAAAATTAAACGAGTAAAAGGAAAGATGGGGCTCCAAAGCTAAAATTTTGAACAACACTTGAAGGCAATCACTGCAATCAGGTGTTTTCTTCAATGTTCAAAAAGACTTCTACTCCTGTTTACAGGTATTTTGCTCACTGTTCATGGGAAAGTGCTCTAATGTGTCTGGGACAGTTTTTTTAAAAAATTGTTTTCAACTTAAATTCAAAAATGTATTTCCTTAAACAGCAATTTTGTAAATTTTTATTAGTTTCTTTAGTTCCGTGTTATTTGAATAACTATAGTCAATTTAGCTTTTTCTTTAATTGGAGGATATGAATAATTTTGAGGACTACTGTAGATCTTTTACTGCAGAAGAATTGAGAAAAGGAACTGAAGCTTTGACTTTATTCATTTCAGGCACCATACAACAATCTTAGGGAGGTTAAAATGCCATAATCAGACTAACCGAATGAGAAGTTCAGAAATGTGTAATTAAATATAGAAACTGACGCATTATTCATTTCCACATTTAGTAGTTGTATTTCCTTGCAGGTGGCTAATTCTGCTTTAAAACTAGGTGCGAAAGTCCACCTTATTAAATGACTAATACAGAAATAAATATGTAAATATATGAAAAATACTTTATTCATCTTAGAGGAAAATGCAAAAGAATTTTATATGCTGTATATAAATAAATATAAATTAGAATATAACAAATAAATGTAAAAATATGTTATCTGATATGATTATGGCATTTTCAGTCCTCCGTGCATGATAAGCAGAAGGCTGCAGGTTTAATCAGCAAGCCCCCACATCGCATTTATGGCATTTCTTTCAGGAAAAAAACAAACTACAAATCCATATATCTCAAAATGACAAATGCATCTATACAAACATGTTAACCTTTTTATCAGAATAAAGCCTCAACATAAAAGCTAAAAGAGGGAGTGTTATTGGAAAATCTGATTCAATAGGATCTCCCTTTTCCAATAGCCTTGACAAGTGCAGTTGTTACTGATTGTTGCATACAGGAAAAGGAAATGAAGATCACATCTTTCATTTTAACAAAGTTAGCGGTCATTAAGACACATTCAGAATGTGTTGAAGCAAAAAAAGAAAACCAAACCTGAAGCATCAAGGCATTGAATGTTACAAAGAATGAATATTTACACACACTGGAATAAAGAGAAAATTACATTTTCTCTTCTCTGTCATGACGATTCCAGACGAGATTGGTGATGCAGCGCTGAGTGAACTCTGACAATCACAAGCCACGTCTTAAAACTGAGCCCAGGTAGACAAATCTAATCTCTTAAAAACATGAAAGCCACAGTTCTGGATGATGAAACTACCGATCATTACAACAGTTAGAGGAAATAAAGGCAGAGCTTTTCTACTGCATCTGAACCACAAAGTAAAAACGTGAAATGAAAGCGATGCTGTATCTAGCTTAGTGCAGGTGGGGGCAAAACGTAGTCAATAAACTCATGGATCTGCTTATTAAACAGAGGAGGAGAGCTGGTTGGTAACATCTCTAATGGCACATAACATGTAGCAGCAATTTATTACAAAATGATAGGAGAGAAGCTCATGAGGGTGGAATGGCACATTCAGATACTTAATAAAACAGAAATGGTGATGCATTCAGCACAGGAACCTGACGATCAACCCACATTTGGTTTCTGGTTATCTTGCTTACTTTGATTACCCATAATGGTAAACCGCTTTTATCTTTTACTGCAAGATGCTGACACTCAAAAGAGATGAACTTGTTACATTCATTCAAAGCCCAGCGGTGATTAATAAAAGATTGTGTCGTACATCAGGCAGACGAGCTTTATAAAAAGCAACCGAGACACAAGCCATCAGTTCAATGTTTGTCAAGGCAAGAAAATGGAATAAGAATTGGCATGAGTCCCTGCTGAAGACTGAAAAATAGAGGCTTCATTGTCTCCTAGAAAACTGCATTTCCACACTGACATCTTCAGCAAACAGTGGAGTCAGCAGTTCAGTTGGGGTGAAGACAACTCCCATCTTCCCAGCACTTCCTGGGCATTCACATCAACTCTTCACTGCACTGATGTAAATCACTGCAGACAGATGAGGAGGCGGCGAGCAAATTTACATGCAACATCCTGGGACTCGCCCTCAGTGTTCAGACAGGTTTGGCTTCAAATCTGATGATATAGCAAAAATAATTTCATAAAAAATGTCTTAATGTTCTGGTCCAAGTATTACAGAGGAATATGTAGAGATAAAAGTTTGATAAGACGAAGCAACTGCATGCTTCAGTCACAGGGCACAGGTGTAAATGCACTCAAAACGCAGTTAAATAGAAAACCAAAAGTAAGTCGAACACACTGCCTGACCAAAAAAGAAAAGTCGCCACCAAATAAAAAGGTCACTAATATTTGGCTGGATTTGATTACAGCAGCATTGTCTCAATTAGCTTCTGCAAGGTCACAAGATTTCCACCCAGTGCTGAATTCATTTTTAACCAAGATCTTGTATTAATTCTCAATGCAGTTCAGATCTGGACTTTGGTGGCCAATCCATGTGTAAAAATGATGTCTCATGCTCCCTGAAACACACTTAAACTATCTGAGCCCCAAAGAATCCTGGTGTTGTCATTTGGAATATGGTCATGCCACCAAGGAAGATGGAAAAACCCGATGTTTCAGTGTAATCAGATATCAGCTGACCTCAGTCTTTGGACACATAATGTAGCTGAACCTAGACCTGAGCAACTATGGTAAGATCATAGACTGCCCCAACAGGTTTGTACAGTAGGCACTAGGGCTGGGTGATAAACCGGTATGATATTGCGATATATTTACATGAGAGTGATATGATATCTATATTGTTATATTCAAATGCACATGCAAATGTTTTTGTTTTATTTTTTCGTAATGACCCGGCTGCATTTTGCATCTGACAGCAAAGGGGTCACCTAATTAAATGATCTGTCTCTGGAAGACAATCCTCCCCAAGACTTCTACAAAGAAATCATAAATGGCCAGCCAACTATCCAACTATCTTGAATTATTTAGATTTAACAAACATTTCTAACCAGGGTTTTGTCAATTCCATCACTGAAGTGGCGCTATATCTTTAAGTTAAACATGTTTCAACTCTAAAAAACAGGAGCTTGATATGAAATGAAATAGACAAATTAGGGTATAAATACCGGTATATATCGTATTATAGTCATCTAAAACAGATATATTGTGATATATATGGTCCATATCGCCCAGCCCTAGTAGGCAGTAGGAATGATGAGAGCACCACTTCATCTGCATCTCCTGTTTATCATGATGCTCCCATCACTCTGGAACAGGATAAATGTGGACTCATCAGAACACATGACCTCCTTTGCTCCAGAGTCCAATCTTTATGCTCCCTAGCAAACCTCACTAATTAGTGGTTTTCTTATGGCTACACAGCACTTCAGTCCCAATCCCTTAAGCTACGTCAACATTGTTCACGTGGAAATGTTTTTTACTGTCAAACATAGCCCTGAGTTCTACTGTTGTTTTTCTTTGATTTGATTTCACACAGCGTTTAAGTGATTGCCGATCACCATCATCCTTCAGGATGGAAATGAGAAGCTACGCAATGCATCAGTTGGGGTTAAATAATTTGTTGCCAGCTGAAAGATAAGCTGTAATTATCCAGTAAGGGGTTGTACTTGTTTGCTTAGTTAAATCCAGGTGGTGACTTGTGTTTTTGGCCAGGCAGTATGTTAAATTAAGCTGCTTGCTTAATAATGTAAGACTACTTAGTCTCACTAAACCCAACTAATCTAACTGGCATAGCGCAACACAGCATTCGTGATTAGTGTGAACCAAACTAGCTTTACTAAGCTAACCAGCTATGCTTAGCAAAACTTATCAAACTAGCATTGCTTAGTATTTTCTTTGTATCTGAACTTTGCACAAAGCTAATTGGCTTACCTTAGCACGGCTAGGTCTTTCTTTCTATAGCTAACCATGCTTCACCAAGCTAACTAGCTAAGCAAAGCTAATCTAACCAGTTTAGCTCAACACTGACTTACAGTAGTGTTTGTGTTTAGCTTAGCCTAGCACACAGACAAACCTTAGAAAGTGGTGGAAACAGCTTACCTTCCCAGCTAACTTTACCCAGAGTCATGCTAGCTTGCATAGACCGTTTCTTTTACAGTCTAAAATCTGGGGATAATCTAGCTGAAAGTAGCCTTACATTTTCAGGTCCTCCTGACCAAGCAAGCAGTCTTTTAAACTCTCAAACTTTTAGATTAAAGTTTGAGTGGGTTTTGTGACTTTCAATGTGTGTTTTCTGTAGATCCAATCATATAAATTAACCTAAGACTGGTTTAACTCATCTTTGTGTACTCTAAACACCAGAAAATACACTGTTTTACAGAAGCAAGTGATATACTGATGATACCATGAGTGTCTTTTTTGTTTGTTTGCTTTTATAGCTTATTCTGAAATACTGATTCAGCCAGAAAGATTCAATAGTGAAGTAAACACAATAGAAAACACAAGTTTCTTCTTCATGACACTTAAGAAATATTGGGGATGGCCTGATGTATTTTTAAAATGTTACACAAGCTGATAACGTCAAAAAGTTTTAACCTGGGGGGTGGGGGGGATGTTTTTTAGAAAACCAAGATGGCGTGATGGTTTTTAAGTCACAGCAGGAAATCCTGACAGCTCTGAGGAAGGCTGAAGTTGCAGTCAAAACCGTCAAACATCTGAGCCAAGTTGTCTGTCAAGAACATGCTTACAGAACAAATTGTTGGTTCAGTCTTTCCATTAGAAATATAAAATATCACCACTCAACCTGAAAGGCAGACAGCCAAGACACACTAAGAGACATTATACAATATTTATAATATCATCATCTTATACATGAGAGTGGAAAAAACATAGTTCACTCCATAGGCTTTTATGGCTCACAGTATATAGCGGTGTGTAATAGCTCTGGGTCATGACACAAAAAAGCTGTTTGGTTGATACTTGAGGCCAAATTTAGTTGATTTTCTGGAACAGTCATATTTGCAACAACTTAATTAGGGCTTTCTTTATGTATGTCATCATAGGAATCAACATGGAGCTCCACAGTGGGCTTTGCAAAGCTATTCCAACAAGACTACAAAGAATGCTGGTTTTATTCATCTGAGGAAAAGACTGCATTTGCATCGTCTTGTGCAACTGGACATTTAAAGTCTTCAGAATATTAAATTGTGTAATATTCCACCGATTCTGTGTCTCCTGCAGTGGAAGGGAAAGGTTCAGTTCCTCCCATCTACATGTAGTGCACACACAATTCAAGGACACTTTATCTGAGCAGATGCCCGGTCTCAGCAATGAAAGGAATATCCTGCCAAGCTTTTCAGCATGGTGCCTCCCTCCCCGAGTCTCCTCCCTCCTCACTGAGAGCTTTGCTGAACCTGGCAAGTCTGCTCTTTCCTTCTCTCTTCCTCTCATCCCTGCTTTTTATTTCCCTGCTTGGCAAACCCACAGTGAAGTGGCCGTCACCGTCCTCTGCTTTCACAGAAGACCCAGTGGGCCCAGTAGGTGAAGTGGCCTCTGAACCCTGCAGGTGAAGCTGGGCTGATTGTGTTTGGGAGCTGTTGGGAAACACGGGGGGTGAAACAGGGGAGAGGGGCCCCAAGGGTGAATAATGTCTCAAGGAGACACCCTTTAGATTAACTGCAAGCTCCAAAACTAATTTTCTAGATGGCCGGCGGTGGATGGGGCGTGCAGATGCTAAGTGGGACGTGGGAGGAAGTCTGTTGAGGGCTAAAGACTCACTCGAGCAAGGCGTGGGGGGCCCAGATTGTGGAGTCCTTGCACTGCTGACTGGTGACAGTTCCTCCTCGTCTGGACTGTCCACTGAGTGAAAAGAGACAGGTGATGCAGGGCTCTCTGGCGTCTCGGGTTGCAGGTCCACCCCAGCTGAGCTTGGCAAACCTCCGTCATCAACCCCATCCCCTAGTCCGGCCTCTGACGTGGCCCTGCCCTGGGGCCCTGGCTCCCCCACGGTTTGGTAGCTGTGGAGCCCCAGTGTGACTTGTGTGGGTCCGGGGGGATCCAGCAGTGGGGCGTGGCCTCTGGCTCGGCCTCCCCTGTGGAACAGACGACTCCACAGATGGCCGAGACGCCGTCGAGAGGAGGTGGTGTTGGAACGGCGAGTTGAGTGGCGCCTGATCTGCCTGCGCATCGCCAGTCGAAGGTTCTGCAACACCGAGGCCTGGAAGACGAAGAGACTATCGGTTGTGTTTTTAACTCATTGTAGATTTTTTAGAGTTCATCCCAGTGGAAAGACCTGGACCATCCCTCATTCCTTTAAATGCTCCACAGAAAATGAGAAATAGATGCAGAAATTTACTGAAACATGAGCAAACATAATGGAAATACTGTTCATGATTGAAAAAAAACTAAGTTTGTACAATTCTAATAGATTTAAAGGTATAGTGTGTAAGAATTACTGACATCTAGTGGTAAAACTGGGCATAGAAATGATTTCAAATACCATGCACTGGTGTGAACAAGTGGTGGCTGTCAGTGGCCAAAATTCTCACAGACATTAACGTGTTTTCATCTGTGAGTGGATGTAGTGACCTCAGGTGCAGCAATAACTGCACTACAGGTAAATATTTCAACTTTATGAAAAAGTACATGTGTACAAGCGGTGGCGAAGTAGATTTTTAGATGCATCCCGATACAGATGTGAACAATTCTTAATCAATGTACAAATATTTTTAAAATCTATTCTTTAACTGCTTATCAATAAGACAATGTTGAGGACCATAAAAGTTGGAACATGAAAATTAGAAATGCACCGATCCAGTTTTTTTTCCGATCCAATACCTGGGCTAAGCATATCGACCGACACTCAATACCCAATCCGATACTACTGTTGAATGAATGAACTGTATACCTTGTATACCTAAATAACAAAGTGTACATTTATAATGATGTTAGTAAAAACAGAAATGACTGGATCGGAATGCTGGATTGGCCACATTCATCCGATATCCGATCCAGCTAATTTGTCAGTATCGGAGGCGATATCTGATCCGTGCATCTCTTGAAAATGGACCGTCTGTGGCAGGCACATGAACTGAAAGTGAGATCTGATCGGCATCCTCCACATTAAAAGGTAGTGAGTGAAAGTACTTCTGCTGCAGTCTGATGCAGAGCAAAGAAGCGAAATCTGGTCCAGATTTATTCTTATACATATGTTTTGTAGCTGCAAGTAGGGATGTTATGCTCGAGCTCGTCTGCTCGACTCCGCCTCGATCTTATGAACCGGAAGTCTCGCTACCACTGTTTTGGTGGAAGTGTCAGCATGCCAAAAGCCACGTGACCACACTAACCGAGGCCTCGTTACGTCATCCACGAGTGTCGAGCTGAAATCTTGAAGAGCCTGGGTTTATTAATCTGTCAATGCTTAATACAGGCTCCCATTGCTTGGGAATTTGTTGAAAAATACGTAATTTATCACAGAGGATAATTCCAAGATATTAACCACAAAGGAAACACTAACAGAAGGTTGATAACGTATCTTTTATTATACACCGTGTCAGAGACAAAACAGCTCCAGGCAGCGCTTCCCTCAGCTGCAGTACACATCTACAGCCAGCAGATGGAGCTCATACTGACTGTCTCAAATGTCTTGAGACTTCGTGTCGATCTCTTGGCAGCTGTGTCAAAATATCTCAGTGTCTCATAAAGCTTCGTATTCACCATCCCTAGCTGCAAGAAACAAATACAAATAATGTATCTTTGAATCGAAGATACTACTTAATACTGCTCCTTTGCTAAGTTGTCTTATGTATGAACAGTTCATTCCTTAAAGCAGTGCTTCTCACTCCTGGTCCTCAAGGACCCCTGCCCTGCTGGTTTTCAAGATATTCCTACTTCAACACACCTGACTCAGATGAAAGGCTCGTTAGCAGCTTGCAAAGAATATAATGAGCAGTTGAGTTGATCTGAATCAGGTGTGGTGGAGTTGGAAACCTGGAATACATGCAGGGCAGGGGTCCCTGAGGACCAGGATTGAGAAACCCTGCCTTAAAGGTACAGTATGTAAAAAAATCAAAGGTCAATGGCAAAAAAATGTGATACATAATTCAAAAATGTGTTTCTATTTATGTGTAATTACTTCACTAGAATAGCTGTTATATGTTTATTTTCTTAGAATGAGTCATTTATATCTACTTGCTGGGCAGTGCACATATGGAGGCTGCCATATTTGTTCCACCATTTTTACTACGGTGTCCATGAATGGACAAAACAATGTGTGTGTGAAGTGAGAATCCTATGAGATTTAAAACGGCGGTACCAGCTTTGTTTAATGAGATTTAAAGCACTGTTTGGCATCAGTAATGCCTTAAAAGACATAAAGAAATTGTTACTCATAGTACAGTCGTAGCCACACCTGAGACCACTGGATCCACTCACGAATAAAAATTTCTTTATATCTGGGAGAATTTTGGCTACTAAAGGCCACCATACATTCACAACAGTGCTTAGAATAATGCTGCGTTCCATTTCAACTCATAAGTCGGAAATTCCCAGTTCCGAGTAGGAAGTTTCAACTGGAACGGCCCCCTGAAGTCGGATTTCCCACTCGGAAAGTCGGACAACTCTCGCAGCTCCGAGCCCAGATGTAAAGATGGCCGCGCCCGGTGTTAGCAGTTTTAGAAGCTCCTGTAATGTTACATTTATTTACACTTCTTACTCATATTTTGTTGCATAAATCAGTCGTACACGTAGTATTGGTTTATATAGATGTAGGGGGAAGCTGCTGTAGTATAATTCACATTTTTCATGTGGTATATGTGAACTACAACGCCAGCTGTGCCAACAACGGCTAATAACAATAGCCTTAGCAAACACGTTGTTTTGCTAGGCTGCTAACTGGTTTTCCGACCAGTGTACTGGAACCAAGTTGGTCGGGTGTGACGTCACCCCCCAGTTCCCATTTCCCAGTTCCGAGGAAAATGGAACGCAGAATTAGAAGTCATTTGAACAAAAACACCTTTTCATTGAAATACCCATCTCTACCACTAGGTATCAGTAATTCTTACACACTGTAAGAACTATTGTCACCTTTTTTTAGGTGCCTTTTTAATACGTTCATAGGTCATTGTTTTGAGACATTTTTCTGAAAATGGTCAGGTAGAATAACTGCACTGAAAATAATAAGGAAAATCAGTCAATGTCCAAAGAAAACCTTCAAAAGACCCTCAGAAACCTTGAAGAACTGTCGATAAGACCACTTTACAAGATTACAAAGTCCATCTGCTGGAGCAAAAATAAAGAAATGAGGGGTGGCTCAACACTTGTGCATCATTTCTGTACATCTCTGTGCTGAAGTGTATTACCTGGGTGGGGTTGTATACTGGAAAATCCTCCACTGGAGGAATGAGACCCTGGGCGATCAACTGACCATACGAAGGGGGCGCTTCTCTCTGAACAAACTCTGCCTCCATGCGAGTCATCTGAGTCTCAAAGGCTCTGCCAGCAGAGATCAGAAATTTATAACTTTGAATAGTCACGAATACAAGTGAATGATATTCTTAAAGCAGAGAAATTCAGAGGAAGGTCACCTGTACTCTCTGTTCCTGAGGGAGTGGAGTTTGAGGGCACATCCCAGAGCGATAACCAGCAGCAGACTGCAGACCAGACTACCGATCAGGGCGGCCGTGATCACCTTCCTCGGCACCGCAGCCAGGCAGTCCCTCTCATCACTCCCATCCAGGCAGTCCTCCTGGCCGTCGCAGCGCCACGTCTCAAAGATGCACAGGTTAGTCCCGCAGTGGAAGTTTCCAGGCTGGCAGTCGTAGCAGTTCTTCTCATCTGACCCATCTGGGCACTTCTTCTGATTGTTGCAACGCTCAGACACCGGGTAACACGCCCCAGTGCCGCCCTCACACGGGAACTCCCCATCCGGGCACATCGCGCACGCCTCCTCGTCGCGACCGGACGGGCAGTGCCAATAGCCGTCGCAGCGCTGACGCTCCGAGTAGCAGCCTTGATCACTGCCGCAGGGGCGCTCGCCAGGAAAGCAGTAGCCTTTGACCTGAGAGAGTGGAGGAGGACATCATGCTTTAATTCCTTTGGATCAGTGAGAGGCGGGGCCTTTGCTCTCAATAGCTGGAGTCCTGCAAGTTTTTGATGTTTCCCTGCTCCAACACACCCCATTCAAATTACTGAATCATCATGCAGAACTTAATTTGAGTCAGGTGTGTTGGAGCAGGGAAACATTGAAAACCTTCCAGGACCAGGGTTTGCCACCACTGCTTTAGATGTAAACCGGAAGATGCTTAAAGGTACAGTATGTAAAAAATGACTGACGTCTGGTGGTAAAGATGGGTATTTGAAAGAAAATTGGTTTTCTTTCGAAAGACTTCATATTCCAAGCACTGTTGTGAATGTACAGTGGCTGTTAGTGGCCAAAATTCTCCCAGACATAAAGATATCCGTGAGTGGATCCAGTGGTCTCAGGTGTAGCTATGACTGTACTATGATTAACTACTTTTAATGTCTTTTAAGGCATTACTTACCCCAAACAATGCTTTAGCACCCATTAAACAAAGCTGGTACAGCCGTTTTAAAGTTCAGTGGGTTCTCACTTCACACATTGTTTTGTCCGTTTAGGGATACCATAGTAAAAATGGCAGCACAAATATGGCAGCCTCCATGTACATGCACCCCCCAGCAAGTAGATATAAATGACTATTCTATGAAAATAAACATAACAGCTATTAAAGCAATTACACATCAACAGATACACAGTTTTGAAGTTTATATTAGATTTTTCTGCCATTGACCTTTGTTTTTTTTTTTTTTTTAGCATGCTCTACCTTTAACTAGGTATGCACAATATAATTGGCCCCCTATCTGTATCGGCCTAAATCGCCCTTAAAACTGAGTATAGGATATCAGCCATCTCACCGATATTTAAACGATCAGCCCGCTGTTTCTAAAGTCTAAAAAAAAAAAAAAAAACTTCTTCAAAAACTTCTTTTTACAGACTTTAAAACTTCTAAAGACTAGAGGTGGGAAAAATATCGATACACTGAAATATCATGATATTTTCATATGATGATATCAAATTGGCATTCTAAAACACAGTACTGATCTATTTTACTAACAAAATCTTGCGATATTTCATCATTCTGTTACGAAATCTTGCAAGAATTCATGAAAATTTGGCGATATTTTCATAAGCTGATATCATATTGGTATTTAAAAACACAGTACTGATCTATTTTACTAACAAAATCTCACAATATTTCATCATTCTGGTAAAAAATCTCATGAGAATTCAACAAAATTTTGCAATATTTTTACATGCTGATATTGACATATAAAAAACGCAGTATCAATCTAGTTTACTCACGAAATCTCACGAGAAATCATGAAATATTGTGAGAGTTTTTAACAGAATGATGAAATTTCCTAAGACTTTGTAAGTAAAATAGATCGATACCGCTTTTTAAATATTATATTTTTTAAATATCGATTTGAAATCGGCATATGAAAATATCCAGATATTTCAGTGTACCGATAATTTTTTTCCCACCCATATTTCTCAAAGTGTCAGAAACGGATAACAAAACTGCCATTTGCAATGAATGCTTTTTTTTTCAGCTTTAATATCGGAATCGATATCGGTTATCGGCCACATGAGTTTTAGAATATCGGCATATCGGATATCGGCCAAAATTCTAATATCGTGCATCCCTACCTTTAACCATTCCCTCCAGAGAGTTGCGATGCTGCAACTGTAACCATCAAAACTAATACAAAAAGGTGGAAAATATACAATAAAAAAATATAGCAATCCCAAATTTCTAATATTACCTGGAAAACATAGTTTGTTTCTTTAATAATTTGTCTTTGGTTGAATTTTGTTAATATTTGAAATTGCAACACTGCAACTTAACTGTAATCAGTGAAATCACCTGATATGTGGCGTTGAAACCATGTCCAGGGCTGTGAGGCTGCGCCACGTACAACACGCTCATCTGACCTCGGCTCGACTCCAGCAGCATCGGGCGCCTGTTGTTATGATGCGACAACACCTGCAAGAGATGCTCGGCCCGCTGCAGCAGGCCGTCGTACACGTGCAGGGAGTCTCCGGGCCCCAGCTGCAGGTCCAGCTGCAGCACGATGGGCTTCGGGTCCTGAGTGTCCAGCAACCAGAAGCACCTCAGCTCGGAAACGGCGCTCCGGTTAGAGTGGAAAAAATCTGGAGAGGCAAAGGAGCCGTAAAAGTTCCCCAGATGTTTGCCACAGGTGGTGTCTGGGCAGCCCAGCTCGTCCGCTCCGTCGGGGCAGTCTTGGGCTCCGTTGCAGCGCAGGGCAGCGGGGAGACAGCGGGTGGTCTGGGCCTCTGTGCACGGCAGGGTCCCGACGGGGCAGACGCCGGGCTGGAAGTCGGTGGGAGGAGGGGAGCAGCCGCGTTCATCTGTAGCGTCACCGCATTCATCCTGGCCGTTGCACTTCCAGGAGCGAGGAAGACACTTCCCATTCCCGCACAGGAACTCGTCTGACTGACAGCTGCTCTGACCGAGGTGGCCTGCAGGTCCATCAGAGATAAAAACAACACCCCATTAATATTACATCACATTTTAGAGTCAGGTATTAGCAACACTTTCCACCTTCCTACCTCTGATGTAGGATAGCCGGAAGCCCTGGGCTTGCCCAGAGCTGTTAGCCTGAGAGTGGAAGTGGATCCAGACACGGCCCCTGGTGGAGATGAAGGGAGGAGGCAGGACAGAACCACACAGCCTGGATTCCCTGCTCCATGTCGGGGTCAGCAGGAGCCAGTCTCCGACGCATCTCCATGACTCAGCCACGTCAAAGTTACGGAAACTAGAGCACAGGATTGTCCGTGTTAGGCGACATTGTCATGGAAATGTAACACGGCTGAGCAGAGCAAGCAGCTGCGTGGTGCTCCCATGCCACCATCCACCACATCCCCTCTCTGATGTTTTCTCTGATATAAAGTTACATTTTCACTGGAGTTTTGAAGAATTTAAATAAGACAAATGTTGAAGTATTTTATCATATGTTCTAAATTTGAGATCTTGTTAGGATGTTACAGGTGCTAAAGTCGAGGCTTTTTGTCATGGATTTTAAGTGTTTTCTTATATAGTGATTTTAGGGGTGTTAGAGATGTTTTACATACCTGAGACCATAACATACCATAATATAACAAGTGTGGAGTGTTTAAGGACACACTCGAAGCATCACAAGTAAAAGAATGTCTATTATGGTTAAAATTTCTAAGATGAAATTTCAATAAGTTAACAAATGTTTTTAATGACTTTTAAAACCAAGGTTAGAGCCCAGTGCTGAACACCTAAATATCTGAATTTGTGACATTTTTAATGTCTTGCCCATTTATAAAGATCTCAGTAGAATGTCTGTACTGATTGTAGAAAAGCATGGTGTGATATGAAGCATCTTTAACGTCAGACATCTCAGAAATTTGTTTTGCATCATGTCGGCAAAATGTTTTCAAAGAACGATACTTAAACTATACACACAGTTTTACACAGGACAACATCCACACAGCACTGACATGAAATCATCTCCACCATTCCACCATGGCCACCCCACCCTCCCACTTGCTCACCCACACACATCATGGACTACACACACATCGGTTTCCTCAGAGTGCTAATGGTGCGATGCATTTACCTTGGAATTGGGAATGATGTCATATCCGAGTTAACAGCGTTTCAGTTCTGAAGTCGGAAAACAACATGTTTGCCCAAGCTATTAGCTTGTTATTAGCCATTAGCACAGCCGGTGTTGTGGTTCACATATAGCACAATAAAAATGTGAGTTACGCAACAGCAGCAGTGGTGCATGTACGATTGATTTATTGCAACAAAAGTGTAAATATATTACAGGATCTTACACGACTCACAACACCGGGTGCGGCCATCTTTAAACGAGAAGTCTGAGATTGTGAGGATTCTCCGACTTTCCGAGTCTGAAATCCGACTTCAGGGGACCTTCAGTTGAAACATCTAACTTGGAAGTCGGATATCCTGACTTCTGTATTCAAATGGAACGCAGCATAAGCTTAGTTTAAAAAGTGACTGATGTATAGAAGAATAAGAATTTAAGAGTGGAAATTTGTAGCCAAATAACAACATGTTGCATCATTTGTTAACTTGATAGTAACCTGTTCCATTTTTTAAATTAGTGTAGAGCACAGTGTCATCAGCGTACATAAACATGTCAGCACCAGTACGGACCGATAATCTTATCGTATCGTTGAACTGGAAGTGGATTTGGTTTAGTTATTGAATACAAAATACATTAAGAGTTAGATTATTTAAACCAGGTGTAGCTAACGTGGTCGAGTGCCCGCAGGGACCACATGAGGTGGCTCCACTTTCAAGACAGCCATCAACAATGTGTAAAATGGAATGTTCTGCTTTTTAAAATCCATTTACATTTATGGGGATTTAAAATCGCCAGTACTGAAAAAAGAAAGAATTAAATTCAGTGTAGGCATTTATGAACGCTAATGGGTCAAATATCAAAGTTGTGTGCAACACAAAGCGCTGCCTCACTCACTCATTGCTACATACGAGCGGGCGCAGCTAAAAGGGCTAAAACACGTTTTAGTGTTTTACCACATAAGACACTAGGGATGCACGATATAATCAATACCTATCAGTATTGGCCTATATTGGCCTTAAAACTGAGTATTGGACATCAGCCACCTCACCAATATTTGACCAATATTTAACCAATCAGCCCACTGTTTCTAAAGTCCAAAAAAACCCCACAAAAACAACTTCTTCCTCTTCTCCAAAAAATTCTTTTTTTACAGACTTTAAAACTTCTGAAGACTAGTAGTGGGAAAAAATATTGATACACTACAAGATTGCAATATTTACATATGTTGATATTATATTGACATTTAAAAATGCGGTATCAATCTATTTTACGAATGAAATCTTGTGATATTTTGTTCTATTACGAAATCTCACCAGAATTCCCAAAAATTTTGCGATATTTTCATATGCTGATATCATATTGAAATTTTAAAACGCAGTATCAATCTATTCTACTGACAAAATCCAGCGATATTTCATCGTTCTGTTATGAAATATTGTGAGAATTCACAAAATATTGTTAGATTTTGTAAGTAAAATAGATCGATGCCGCATTTTTAAATATCAATTTGATATTGGCATGTCTAAATATCGCGATATTTCAGTGTATCAATATTTTTCCCACCCCTATTTTTCAAAGTGTAGGAAACAGATAACAAAACTGCTATTTGCAATGACTGCTTATTTTTATCAGCTTTAATATCGGTATCGATATTGGTTATCGGCCACAAAAGTTTTAAAATATCAGCATATCAGATATCGGCCAAAATTCCAATATCGAGCATCCCTATAATACACTAATGTGGTAAGACACTGAGTTTAGTATAAATGTGAGTAGATTTAAAGATGTTAATGAATTGCTGCTGCTGTTGCAAAACTAATTATTTGAAAAATGGAACAAATAAAATGAATTAAAAATAGACAAGTTTAAAATGTTTCCTATTATAATAAAAATCTATCTGATAATTTTGTGAGAAAATGTTAAGTTTGAATGGTAATAAATTAATATCAATATTGTCATCAAGGGAGAAACCCTGCTTTATTCAAAAAGTTTAATCTAGCAAGTAGCCTTTCATATTGTTCAGTATCCTCGAAGTAGCTCTCACATTCAAAAAGGTTGGTGACCCCTGCTTTAAAGGTAGAGTCCGAAGTCCCCCCACCATCTCTGTTTGCAAACAACAGTATTCAAACTGAGCGCCCCTCCCCTCTCAGGCTAATGGCCGCCTCGTTCTTCAGCCTATTCAGCTTCAAGCCTCCTTCAGAGCTCAGAAGCGGGTAAAAGTCAAACCAATATTAGCCCTGGTTTTCCAACGTGCACTATCTGCAGCTCTTACCTTTTCTTCAGTGCATCCGCCATTTTTCTTTCTTTCTTTTTTTTTTTCCTTCAAGAGTTTGAGTGACTGGCGTCTGCTTCAATCATGAGCTTCTTCCCACACAGCATCATGCTCTTAGCTCTGTCATTGGCTGGCGATAGAAACAGAAATCTCCACCCAGAAACGTCCCGACCAGGCCAGAACAAAACGAAAGAGCGAATTACAGCCAGAGGGAGAGGGAGTTGCATTCAAACTCATCACTGCACGCAAGTAGAGGCCCAAAAGTGCAGATTGAGACAGCTGTCACTTGCACATGTCTAACAATTATTTTCAGGGGGAAACTTTAGACTCTATCTTTAAACTAACACAGTGTTAATTTTCTAATCCACTTTGCAGCAGAAATGTTGGGCCTCGAAGTCCAAAAGGTTGAGATCTGATCTAGCTGTGTCCTGTTTTTGCTAGTGTTGTCTTTTACTTTCAAAACCAAACTCAGTATGACACACTCATCATCTAACTGCATATTGAAAAGTGCAAAATAACAATAGACGAGTGATTTTCAAACTTTTTAAGGTACAAATCCCCAAAAAACAATAATTCAGTCTTCATGACCCCCCTCCCCCGATGACTGAGTGGTTAGTTGTGTGATCTAATGTTTATCCTGTGGCCATTCTCTTAATGTGCGGCTTGGAAACTGTCAAAATCTTCATAAATAAGGAGGATAAAGTGGGTTTTGGTAGATTATGGTAACAGCTGTGGAAAAAGCACCCAAATGCTAAAATTCCGTTTTTCTCACCAAAATAGGGCCAAATTTGGATTTTTTGAATAGCATCTGTAATATTTTTGTTTCTGGACACTTAATGATAAAAAAAAAGATCTACATGTGGCTTGGAAACTATCAGGTTTGGTTTACTGCTAAAGAGGGATGTATACAGAGGTATGGTCTATACGGGAGGGAAAGTGATGGCACATATTTATCCCAAACCAAAAAAAAAGAAAGAAAACATTCCCCCCAAATCCCTTTTAAAAAAAGTGACAAGACACCTACAAGCACGAAATCAGCTTATCTCGCTGAGATAATGCCAGATTTGGATTTTTAACATGGTATCAGTAATAACTTAGTTATTTATGCAATAATTAAGAAATTAATGTGGTAATTTCACAGGTTAATCTCTTTCCAATGATGTGTTAATGTTGATAACCCCCAAAATCCCAAATTCATTTGATATATGTAAGCTTTATCTTTTTTTTTCAACAATGATCTGGCGACCCCCTGAAATGATCATGTGACCCCCCAGTATGAAAACCACTGCATTAGGCCATTTTTTCTGAATGAGCTACCCATTAAGGTTACACATCACAGTAGCCCTGCCATGGTGCACGTGTGACTCTACCTGATGGTGATAACATCTCCTTGACTTCCCTGAATGCGCCAGCTGCAGTTGACCCCAGGTGGGTAGTTTAAAGGCCAGGAGGGGCTGTAGATCACACCCCTCCGCTCCGTGTGGACCTCTACCTGCTGACTGCAGCTTGCTGGAAGACAAAGAGAAAACATGGAGGCATTGGAGCTGGAAACACTGACTCCTCTGATGTTTCTGTATTTGCAAACACTAGATAAAACCTGAATACTGAGCCAAGATGAGATAAATGACAACTAAGCACAGAGACTTGGTCACATGGAGGCTGAAACAAAAGCGACAGCAGTTAAACTGGCAGCCGAGGCAACAGTCTCCTGCTGCCATCGCTCCAGGGAACAACACAGCGTGAAGCAGCCAAGAGGAGCTCCAGGAATAAAAGACAGGCCTCTGCACAGAAAGCAGCAACTAAATCCAATTGTTTTCCAGACTTTATGATCCTGGAGTTATCACAATGTGAGAAAAGTGGGACAGATTTTATCTAATGTGTGTGTTAAAAAGAAGAATATGGAGCGTAATACAGTAAATACAGTATCAAATCATCTCATTACTGCTCGGCGGAGCTCGCTAAGAGGAAGAGCGGTCATTTATTCAACAGTGATTACACATACACTCAGCAGTATGTGAATGTGGGTGATTCAGGCTCTCTTGATGTATCAGTGAAGTCAGCAGCAGAGTGAGGCAGAGCGGTGGAGTGGGTCATTAAAAGCTCAGTGATGGATATCGACAAGTCAGGCATGTCTAGCTTAGCACACATTCACATACTCTGTTTCTGTTTGCTAGTCAGGAGTTTTCACAGATTAAAAAAAAAAAGTCAAATCTGTAAACTGCTTCAAACCTTCGTGCTGGTTTCTTCATCTCTGGTCTGACTCTTGCATAATTCCATAATAAGTGCAACATTTCACAGCTGATACAAAATGACCTAAAACAGGTGGATTAAAGCTGTGCAGCAGCATTAAGCACTTCCATTTTTTTATTTTTGCTCTCTAACACCAAAAGGTAATCCTCTGATAATTTGAAGGTGCTGAGATATAGAGATGGGCTGGTGATGTCACTAAATAACAGCACATTTCTGCACCCTTAAACAGGAAATGAGCAACAATGCAGCATGTGTGCATGAGAGACCCACATCTTCCTAACAGGACCTACACACGTACCTCTAAACTCAGGTTGCGTTGCATTAGCAGTGATCTCCTTTGTGCTCATGTCAATAAGGTGCAGTGCATAATAACAGAATGAGGTGGGGGGGAGGAGGAGGGAGGAAGCGAGGGACTGCCTGGCTGCAGAGAGGCAGTGATGTAATGCTGATAGCAGCATCACATTTGTGAAAGAGCATCCATGTTTCTACACTCACCCTGATCATTTACCCGCTACAGATCAATGCAGCCGCAGGTCTCTGCAGAGTGATTGATTCTCGTTTTATCTGATCACAACAATGAAATCTAAGTCCTCACCATTCAGATCACTTGGAGTCAGCAGCATGTTTTGAAGAAGCTGAGGCAGTCAGTGATCATAGCAGAACATTTGTACATTTAAATACCTACAGTGGTGTGAAATAGGCAGCGATGCCAAGAGCCGCAAAATGTGTGCAATCTGTTTGCGGTTGTTACCTGAATGCCGTCATGTGTAGGTCAGAATGAGCGACTGAGCGGGTATACACGGAGATCATCCTGAAACAGAGCCGCTGTGAAGATGCATTGTTGTGTCTCACCTGCACAGAGCGGAGCGCAGCGGAGCCACAGCAGCGCGAGCGGCAGCAGCACCGTCAGCCCCATGGTCCGGAGAGGGGGGGGTCTCCGCTCTTATCTCAGATATGATTGCCAACGTTTGGCCGGCATGTGTGTGATCCAGCGAAGATCCGAGGTCTGTTGTCAGCTCCGATAAACCGAGGGCGGTGCGTTTAAAGGCATTGTTGTGTCCTCTGAAGAACCAGCCAGGGGGGGTGTCAAGCTATATATAGCACAGCACGGTACTTCCGGTTTGTTCTTCAAAGTTAAAGGAGGATTTAGAAAGCAAACTAGTAGCTAGAAAACAAGTACACATAATAATACTGAAGAACCTAAGACCTGAAATGGGGAATATGGCTTTTTCATATGCAGCTCCGTTTGCCTTGAAACAGCTGCAGAAAGATCTGAAACTTTATGACCGGGGGGTAATTTATTAACCTGACTCCGCCAGATGGATTTGCTCCCGTGTATCCATCTGGGAATCATCCGTTACTGTGCGTTCAGACCAAGAGCGACTAAAGCTGTAAAATTGCCAGAAGTCATTCATTTTCAATGGACAAGAGCAAATAAAGCGACAGAAGCGATGAGCTACAAAAGTGGAGCGATTAGAGCGACTAAACAAAGTTAAAAAATAGTTTAACTTTATGCATATAGGGGATTATCGTTACCGGAAGTTCCCGGATTTTGGCACTTCCTCCGGGCCATGCGCAGCCGTCCTGCTCTGTTTCTGTTTAACATTACTAAACATCTTAGTTTTCATTTAGATGAGTGATACTGGATAAAAGCTGGATCAAGCGATCGATTCGCGCGGTGAAGGGCCAAACTTTATAATAAAACACACGTTTGTTTGTCGCCGGTGGGGCACAACACCGGCCTTCACAGCATGCTAGCATTAGCCAGCTAGCGTTTACTGACGTGCTTAACATTGTGCGTCTTAAAACACACAAACATCTGAAAATCGGGTCTGTACCTCCCCGTTTCCAGTGGAACAACTGGGGACTGCCAAGAAAGGAGACGCTTTCAGATGATTGTGTGTTTTCAGCCGCACAAAGTTAGGCACGTTTCGAGCTGGCTAATGCTAACCTGCTAACACGACTGCGCAGTCTGCCGGCCACAAACAAACGCGTGTCGTTTTATTATAAAGTCGGTCCTTCACCGCGGCGAATCGGTCGTTTTGTCCACTTCTTCCTTAGCATCACTTCAGCTGGAATGAAACTTGGCATTGGCGTTTATCCGATTTACAAAGTTTAACAGAGTAGTAGCTGGCGGACAAACGTGTTTATTATAAAGTTCGGCCCTTCACCGCGGCGGATCGATCGCTTTGTCCAGCTTTTGATCAGTATCCTTCAGTCTAGAATGAACTTAAGTATGTTTGGAGTTTATCCGATTTAAACAGTATAACAGAGCAGGAACGGCTGTCGTTAACATGGCCCGGAAGAGGAAGTGTCAAAATCCGGGAACTTCCGGTAAGCGTGATAATCCCCTATTGGCTATGACACATTTCGGCTGTAAAATTTCGGCTGTATCATTACAACCAATTGGAATGTAGATATTGTTCACTTCCCGTAGTCCCCGGAAACAAACTCTTAACTCTGGTGCCGTATTTTGGTTCCGATTCAAAATGACAACAGAAACGCTGATAACTGCCGTCGCTGGCCCCCCAGTATTGTATGACCTGACACTTTACACCTTTCGGGATCTCAAAAGAAGGCTCTGGCCTGGGAAGAGGTATCACGTGCCGTTGGTTTGTCCGGTAAGTTGATAAAATTATTTTTAAAATAGGCGCGAAACTTGCCTGCTAATCGAGCGCCTAGCATGCTATGTGAATGGGACGATATAAATATCGAAAGTACTATGTTATAATAATAATATTCGACAGGGATAAAAATATGTATTTCCCTTTTGTCCCTTGTCTTGACAATTAGTTTGAGAGTGAGAGATGAATGAGTGAAGATCTGCAGATGCAGATCAGTGAAGATGATGTACTTAACTAAGCCACAATATTATTTTGTTTTGGGGTGTAATTTAATCAGTTATGTCCAGACCGTTGTTTTTCAGTAGGAGAGGGATTTCTGGTTAATCACAGGCTACAACTCATCAAAGCACAAGGCAGCAATCACGAAAAGCATCACTGCAAAAGCTCTGCTAATGGTAAAAAGCATACGGTCCTTTTAAAAGGATATGCAAAATTAAACATGATGTCATAAGCGACTTGAGCGACAAAAGCAAACAGATTTTTTGTAGCAGCTATTTTTATGAGCGACAAAAGCTATTTTACAGCTTTAGTCGCTCTAGGTCTGAACACACAGTTAGAGTAGTTTTGGAAAGGGGCGAAAATACTGGTTAGCTGATTGGAAAAGGCATCTGTCTATCACCACTTATGTTGGTGATAGACGGGCCAAATCAACCAAGCAGATCAACGAAGCATATGACGTAATAACAGAGCAACAGCAAAAACACAACCACAGGCTACTCTTGCTGCTGCCGGCAATGGCTCATTAGCTCAGCAAACAAGAAACATGTCGGCAGTAATTCCGATAAAACTTGCGTGATAGCCACGCTGACGCTAGTTTCATCCGATGAAGCTGCCATGATGTTTAGACAGAACTGTCGCTTCTCGTTGCATCACACCTCAACCCGCCTCAAAGCCAACGCTGATTGGACGTTCGTTTGGTGAACTGCTCCAAATTCTCTTTAATGGAAAGTAGCCAGACTGATCTGCCAGTGAAAACCTGAAGCTCGCGAGACCAGGGTGGTCTCACGAAGCTAAAAACTTATAAGCTGGCGTATGTCCAAAAATTGGCAAACGCCAAATCTAGTCAATTTTGGGGATTTATAAAAAAAAAAAAAAAAAAAAAAAACATACTTGATGGAAAAAGTCACTAAATCTACAGCAGCTCTGACCCTGGCATACGCCCAAAACCCACGGCAGAAGAATAAAAGCAAAGAAATGATGTGAAATGTAACATTTGTGCTAGACCAGTGATTCTTAACCATGGGGCTGCAGCCCAAGCTTGGGCCTCCAGCAAGGGGCAAAGTCTGCCTCAGAACGGTGAAGACCACTTCCGGGTTAAAAAAATTGTAGTTCTCCCTTGATCCGCTACGGGCTGGCTCCAAAACAGAGCAAATCCCCATAGTCCAGTGGCTCAGTGGAAGGATTGTGCAAAAAAAGCACCATTTTTTTCCAGGATGGATCCTTAGAGTCGGTTACTGAATTTTAGCCTATGAGCCCTTGTCAGATACTGTATTTATTTTAAATATCCAATTGTAAGATTATCAAAACCGATGAAATATATGAGAATCCGCCTAATATTTTTCTGACTATACTCAGATTACTTCCAAATGTAATAAAATTTACTTATTTTGAAATCATTGAAGTTACAGAACATGAGGTATCATCAGAAACACCTTTGTTGCAACGAACACTACAAATGAATATGCATCATAGTCTGAAACATGTGAGGCTTATTCAGTGCTTAATTTGTGCCAGAGCAAGCCGGCACGCGCTCCGGGACCTCTTTGATCAGATCCGGGACCTATTCGACCCACTCCGGGACTTTCTCTGTCATGAAAATCTATAAATAAACTGTGTTTTTATCTCTGGCTTTTATTTCTCTCTGAAGTGATGCCTGGTGGTTTATTTTAATCAGAAACTAGGAAAAGAGCCGGGGGTGGGTGGGGGATTTATGCCGTCATTGCGTTATTTACAGTCTTTGGTTGTGACATTTGACGTGGTTGTTTCTGTTCCCGCGACTGCACCATGCGCGAAGAGGTGACTCACAAATGTTTATTTATTTTACTAAACTTGCTATATGTGTTTATGTAGGAGCATGTTTGTGCTGGGTGAAATGAGTGTTTAAGAAGTGAAAACGTGGTGTAAGTCAAATCCTCTCTATAATTGTGTGGGCATGATTAGTGCTTCATTTGTATGACCCCGGCTTTACACCTGGTCCATGAGCGCAGCAGCGCGCCATGCA
>JALJCO010001144.1:0-21836 GCA_023101725.1 Atherinomorus stipes
AGTAACCTGGAGTTCAGAGTAACCTGGTGTTCAGAGTAACATGATGTTCAGAAGTAACCTGGAGTTCAGAGTAACCTGGTGTTCAGAGTAACCTGGTGTTCAGAGTAACCTGGTGTTCAGAGTAACCTGGAGTTCAGAGTAACCTGGAGTTCAGAGTAACCTGGAGTTCAGAGTAACCTGATGTCCAGAGTAACCTGGAGTTCAGAGTAACCTGGAGTTCAGAGTAACCTGATGTTCAGAGTAACCTGGAGTTCAGAGTAACCTGGAGTTCAGAGTAACCTGGTGTTCAGAGTAACCTGGAGTTCAGAGTAACCTGGTGTTCTGGTGTTCAGAGTAACCTGGTGTTCAGAGTAACCTGGAGTTCAGAGTAACCTGGTGTTCTGGTGTTCAGAGTAACCTGGTGTTCAGAGTAACCTGGTGTTCAGAGTAACCTGGAGTTCAGAGTAACCTGGTGTTCAGAGTAACCTGGAGTTCAGAGTAACCTGGTGTTCTGGTGTTCAGAGTAACCTGGTGTTCAGAGTAACCTGGAGTTCAGAGTAAGCTGGTGTTCAAAGTAACCTGGAGTTCAGAGTAAGCTGGTGTTCAGAGTAACCTGATGTTCAGAGTAACCTGGAGTTCAGAGTAACCTGGTGTTCAGAGTAACCTGGAGTTCAGAGTAACCTGGTGTTCAGAGTAACCTGATGTTCAGAGTAACCTGGAGTTCAGAGTAACCTGGTGTTCAGAGTAACCTGGAGTTCAGAGTAACCTGGTGTTCAGAGTAACCTGGAGTTCAGAGTAACCTGGTGTTCAGAGTAACCTGATGTTCAGAGTAACCTGGAGTTCAGAGTAACCTGGTGTTCAGAGTAACCTGGAGTTCAGAGTAACCTGGTGTTCAGAGTAACCTGGAGTTCAGAGTAACCTGGTGTTCAGAGTAACATGATGTTCAGAGTAACCTGGAGTTCAGAGTAACCTGGTGTTCAGAGTAACCTGGTGTTCAGAGTAACCTGGTGTTCAGAGTAACCTGGAGTTCAGAGTAACCTGGAGTTCAGAGTAACCTGGAGTTCAGAGTAACCTGGAGTTCAGAGTAACCTGATGTCCAGAGTAACCTGGAGTTCAGAGTAACCTGGAGTTCAGAGTAACCTGATGTTCAGAGTAACCTGGAGTTCAGAGTAACCTGGAGTTCAGAGTAACCTGGTGTTCAGAGTAACCTGGAGTTCAGAGTAACCTGGTGTTCTGGTGTTCAGAGTAACCTGGTGTTCAGAGTAACCTGGAGTTCAGAGTAACCTGGTGTTCTGGTGTTCAGAGTAACCTGGTGTTCAGAGTAACCTGGTGTTCAGAGTAACCTGGAGTTCAGAGTAACCTGGTGTTCAGAGTAACCTGGAGTTCAGAGTAACCTGGTGTTCTGGTGTTCAGAGTAACCTGGTGTTCAGAGTAACCTGGAGTTCAGAGTAAGCTGGTGTTCAAAGTAACCTGGAGTTCAGAGTAAGCTGGTGTTCAGAGTAACCTGGTGTTCAGAGTAACCTGGAGTTCAGAGTAACCTGGTGTTCAGAGTAACCTGGAGTTCAGAGTAACCTGGTGTTCAGAGTAACCTGATGTTCAGAGTAACCTGGAGTTCAGAGTAACCTGGTGTTCAGAGTAACCTGGAGTTCAGAGTAACCTGGTGTTCAGAGTAACCTGGAGTTCAGAGTAACCTGGTGTTCAGAGTAACCTGATGTTCAGAGTAACCTGGAGTTCAGAGTAACCTGGTGTTCAGAGTAACCTGGAGTTCAGAGTAACCTGGTGTTCAGAGTAACCTGGAGTTCAGAGTAACCTGGTGTTCAGAGTAACCTGATGTTCAGAGTAACCTGGAGTTCAGAGTAACCTGGTGTTCAGAGTAACCTGGTGTTCAGAGTAACCTGGTGTTCAGAGTAACCTGGAGTTCAGAGTAACCTGGAGTTCAGAGTAACCTGGAGTTCAGAGTAACCTGATGTCCAGAGTAACCTGGAGTTCAGAGTAACCTGGAGTTCAGAGTAACCTGGAGTTCAGAGTAACCTGATGTTCAGAGTAACCTGGAGTTCAGAGTAACCTGGAGTTCAGAGTAACCTGGTGTTCAGAGTAACCTGGAGTTCAGAGTAACCTGGTGTTCTGGTGTTCAGAGTAACCTGGTGTTCAGAGTAACCTGGAGTTCAGAGTAACCTGGTGTTCTGGTGTTCAGAGTAACCTGGTGTTCAGAGTAACCTGGTGTTCAGAGTAACCTGGAGTTCAGAGTAACCTGGTGTTCAGAGTAACCTGGAGTTCAGAGTAACCTGGTGTTCTGGTGTTCAGAGTAACCTGGTGTTCAGAGTAACCTGGAGTTCAGAGTAAGCTGGTGTTCAAAGTAACCTGGAGTTCAGAGTAAGCTGGTGTTCAGAGTAACCTGGTGTTCAGAGTAACCTGGTGTTCTGGTGTTCAGAGTAACCTGGAGTTCAGAGTAACCTGGAGTTCAGAGTAACCTGGTGTTCAGAGTAACCTGGAGTTCAGAGTAACCTGGAGTTCAGAGTAACCTGATGTTCAGAGTAACCTGGTGTTCAGAGTAACCTGGAGTTCAGAGTAACCTGGTGTTCAGAGTAACCTGGAGTTCAGAGTAACCTGGTGTTCAGAGTAACCTGGTGTTCAGAGTAACCTGGAGTTCAGAGTAACCTGGAGTTCAGAGTAACCTGGAGTTCAGAGTAACCTGGTGTTCAGAGTAACCTGGAGTTCAGAGTAACCTGGTGTTCAGAGTAACCTGGAGTTCAGAGTAACCTGGTGTTCAGAGTAACCTGGTGTTCAGAGTAACCTGATGTTCAGAGTAACCTGGAGTTCAGAGTAACCTGGAGTTCAGAGTAACCTGGAGTTCAGAGTAACCTGATGTTCAGAGTAACCTGGTGTTCAGAGTAACCTGGAGTACAGAGTAACCTGGTGTTCAGAGTAACCTGGAGTTCAGAGTAACCTGGTGTTCAGAGTAACCTGGTGTTCAGAGTAACCTGATGTTCAGAGTAACCTGGAGTTCAGAGTAACCTGGTGTTCAGAGTAACCTGGTGTTCAGAGTATCCTGGTGTTCAGAGTAACCTGATGTTCAGAGTAACCTGGTGTTCAGAGTAACCTGGAGTTCAGAGCAACCTGATGTCCAGAGTAACCTGGTGTTCAGAGTAAACTGGAGTTCAGAGTAACCTGGAGTTCAAGGTAACCTGGTGTTCAGAGAAACCTGGTGTTCAGAGTATCCTGGTGTTCAGAGTAACCTGATGTTCAGAGTAACCTGGTGTTCAGAGTAACCTGGAGTTCAGGGCAACCTGATGTTCAGAGTAACCTGGTGTTCAGAGTAAACTGGAGTTCAGAGTAACCTGGAGTTCAGAGTAACCTGGTGTTCAGAGTAAACTGGAGTTCAGAGTAACCTAGTGTTCAGAGTAACCTGGTGTTCAGAGTATCCTGGTGTTCAGAGTAACCTGGTGTTCAGAGTATCCTGGTGTTCAGAGTAACCTGGTGTTCAGAGTATCCTGGTGTTCAGAGTAACCTGATGTTCAGAGTAACCTGGTGTTCAGAGTATCCTGGTGTTCAGAGTATCCTGGTGTTCAGAGTAACCTGGTGTTCAGAGTAACCTGGTGTTCAGAGTAACCTGATGTTCAGAGTAACCTGGTGTTCAGAGGAACCTGGTGTTCAGAGTAACCTGGAGTTCAGAGTAACCTGGAGTTCAGAGTAACCTGGTGTTCAGAGTAACCTGGAGTTCAGAGCAACCTGATGTCCAGAGTAACCTGGTGTTCAGAGTAAACTGGAGTTCAGAGTAACCTGATTCTGAGTAACCTGGTGTTCAGAGTATCCTGGTGTTCAGAGTATCCTGGTGTTCAGAGTAACCTGATGTTCAGAGTAACCTGGTGTTCAGAGTATCCTGGTGTTCAGAGTATCCTGGTGTTCAGAGTAACCTGGTGTTCAGAGTAACCTGGAGTTCAGAGTAACCTGGTGTTTAGAATAACCTGGAGTTCAGAGCAACCTGATGTCCAGAGTAACCTGGTGTTCAGAGTAAACTGGAGTTCAGAGTAACCTGGTGTTCAGAGTAACCTGGTGTTCAGAGTAACCTGGTGTTCAGAGTAACCTGGTGTTCAGAGTAACCTGGAGTTCAGAGTATCCTGGTGTTCAGAGTAGCCTGGTGTTCAGAGTATCCTGGTGTTCAGAGTATCCTGGTGTTCAGAGTAACCTGGTGTTCAGAGTAACCTGGTGTTCAGAGTATCCTGATGTTCAGAGTAACCTGATGTTCAGAGTAACCTGATGTTCAGAGTAACCTGGAGTTCAGAGTAACCTGGTGTTCAGAGTAACCTGGTGTTCAGAGTAACCTGGAGTTCAGAGCAACCTGATGTCCAGAGTAACCTGGTGTTCAGAGTAAACTGGAGTTCAGAGTAACCTGGTGTTCAGAGTAACCTGGTGTTCAGAGTAACCTGGAGTTCAGAGCAACCTGATGTCCAGAGTAACCTGGTGTTCAGAGTAAACTGGAGTTCAGAGTTACCTGGTGTTCAGAGTAACCTGGTGTTCAGAGTAACCTGGTGTTCAGAGTAACCTGGTGTTCAGAGTATCCTGGTGTTCAGAGAAACCTGATGTTCAGAGTAACCTGGTGTTCAGAGTATCCTGGTGTTCAGAGTATCCTGGTGTTCAGAGTAACCTGGTGTTCAGAGTAACCTGATGTTCAGAGTAACCTGATGTTCAGAGTATCCTGGTGTTCAGAGTATCCTGGTGTTCAGAGTAACCTGATGTTCAGAGTATCCTGGTATTCAGAGTAACCTGATGTTCAGAGTATCCTGGTGTTCAGAGTATCCTGGTGTTCAGAGTAACCTGATGTTCAGAGTATCCTGGTGTTCAGAGTATCCTGGTGTTCAGAGTAACCTGGAGTTCAGAGTATCCTGATGTTCAGAGTAACCTGGAGTTTAGAGTAACCTGGTGTTCAGAGTATCCTGGTGTTCAGAGTATCCTGGTGTTCAGAGTAACCTGATGTTCAGAGTATCCTGGTGTTCAGAGTAACCTGGAGTTCAGAGTATCCTGATGTTCAGAGTAACCTGATGTTCAGAGTAACCTGATGTTCAGAGTATCCTGGTGTTCAGAGTAACTTGGAGTTCAGAGTATCCTGATGTTCAGAGTAACCTGGTGTTCAGAGTAACCTGGTGTTCAGAGTAACCTGGTGTTCAGAGTAACCTGATGTTCAGAGTAACCTGGTGTTCAGAGTATCCTGGTGTTCAGAGTAACCTGGTGTTCAGAGTAACCTGATGTTCAGAGTAACCTGATTTTCAGAGTAACCTGATGTTCAGAGTAACCTGATTTCCAGAGTAACCTGGAGTTCAGAGTAACCTGGAGTTCAGAGTAACCTGGAGTTCAGAGTAACCTGGTGTTCAGAGTAACCTGGAGTTCAGAGTAACCTGGAGTTCAGAGTAAGCTGGAGTTCAGAGTAACCTGGTGTTCAGAGTAACCTGATGTTCAGAGTAACTTGATGTTCAGAGTAACCTGGAGTTCAGAGTAACCTGGTGTTCAGAGTAACCTGGTGTTCAGAGTAACCGGGAGTTCAGAGTAACCTGGAGTTCAGAGTAACCTGGTGTTCAGAGTAACCTGGTGTTCAGAGTAACCTAGAGTTCAGAGTAACCTGGTGTTCAGAGTAACCTGGAGTTCAGAGTAACCTGATGTTCAGAGTAACATGGAGTTCAGAGTAACCTGGTGTTCAGAGTAACCTGGTGTTCAGAGTAACCTGGAGTTCAGAGTAACCTGGTGTTCAGAGTAACCTGGAGTTCAGAGTAACCTGGACTTCAGAGTAACCTGATGTTCAGAGTAACCTGGGGTTCAGAGTAACCTGATGTTCAGAGTGACCTGGTGTTCAGAGTAACCCGATTTCAGAGTAACCTGGTGTTCAGAGTAACCTGGAGTTCAGAGTAACCTGGAGTTCAGAGTAACCTGATGTTCAGAGTAACCTGGAGTTCAGAGTAACCTGATGTTCAGAGTAACCTGGTGTTCAGAGTAACCTGGAGTTCAGAGCAACCTGATGTCCAGAGTAACCTGGTGTTCAGAGTAAACTGGAGTTCAGAGTAACCTGGTGTTCAGAGTATCCTGGTGTTCAGAGTAACCTGGTGTTCAGAGTATCCTGGTGTTCAGAGAAACCTGATGTTCAGAGTAACCTGGTGTTCAGAGTATCCTGGTGTTCAGAGTATCCTGGTGTTCAGAGTAACCTGGTGTTCAGAGTAACCTGATGTTCAGAGTAACCTGATGTTCAGAGTATCCTGGTGTTCAGAGTATCCTGGTGTTCAGAGTAACCTGATGTTCAGAGTATCCTGGTGTTCAGAGTATCCTGGTGTTCAGAGTATCCTGGTGTTCAGAGTAACCTGATGTTCAGAGTATCCTGGTGTTCAGAGTATCCTGGTGCTCAGAGTAACCTGGAGTTCAGAGTATCCTGATGTTCAGAGTAACCTGGAGTTCAGAGTAACCTGGTGTTCAGAGTATCCTGGTGTTCAGAGTATCCTGGTGTTCAGAGTAACCTGATGTTCAGAGTATCCTGGTGTTCAGAGTAACCTGGAGTTCAGAGTATCCTGATGTTCAGAGTAACCTGATGTTCAGAGTAACCTGATGTTCAGAGTATCCTGGTGTTCAGAGTAACCTGGAGTTCAGAGTATCCTGATGTTCAGAGTAACCTGGTGTTCAGAGTATCCTGGTGTTCAGAGTAACCTGGTGTTCAGAGTAACCTGATGTTCAGAGTAACCTGGTGTTCAGAGTATCCTGGTGTTCAGAGTAACCTGGTGTTCAGAGTAACCTGATGTTCAGAGTAACCTGATTTTCAGAGTAACCTGATGTTCAGAGTAACCTGATTTCCAGAGTAACCTGGAGTTCAGAGTAACCTGGAGTTCAGAGTAACCTGGTGTTCAGAGTAACCTGGAGTTCAGAGTAAGCTGGAGTTTAGAGTAACCTGGTGTTCAGAGTAACCTGGAGTTCAGAGTAACCTGGTGTTCAGAGTAACCTGGTGTTCAGAGTAACCTGGAGTTCAGAGTAACCTGGAGTTCAGAGTAACCTGGTGTTCAGAGTAACCTGGAGTTCAGAGTAACCTGATGTTCAGAGTAACATGGAGTTCAGAGTAACCTGGTGTTCAGAGTAACCTGGAGTTCAGAGTAACCTGGTGTTCAGAGTAACCTGGAGTTCAGAGTAACCTGGAGTTCAGAGTAACCTGATGTTCAGAGTAACCTGATGTTCAGAGTAACCTGGGGTTCAGAGTAACCTGATGTTCAGAGTGACCTGGTATTCAGAGTAACCCAATTTCAGAGTAACCTGGTGTTCAGAGTAACCTGGAGTTCAGAGTAACCTGGAGTTCAGAGTAACCTGATGTTCAGAGTAACCTGGAGTTCAGAGTAACCTGATGTTCAGAGTAACCTGATGTTCAGAGTAACCTGGTGTTCAGAGTAACCTGGAGTTCAGAGGATCCTGGTCTTAGGGCTGAGGTGTGTGTTCATATGTGAGGAGATGAGGTGTGTGGGTGAGGTCTATGCAGGTGTACGATGGTTGGTGTTTTAGAGGGATTTTTGGGGAGTGGTGGGAGGGAGGACTGCATGGGAGGGGGAGGTGTGGAAGAGGGAGGAGTGTATGGGGGTGCAAGGTAGTAGGGGGTTGAGGGGGAGGGTGCCGGTGTGTGTGGGTGAAGCTGTTGGGAAGGGGGTGTTCATGGGAGGAAGTTGGGGTGTGTATGGAGGAAGGAGTGTGCATGGTGATGTGGGTTGTGTGTGTTGGGGTGGAGGGAAATGTGTGCATGTGTGTGTGTAGGGGGGGTGGTAAGAGGGGGAGGTGTGTGTGGGGCAGGGGCATTGGAGCAGGTGCTGGCTTGTGCTGGGTAGCTTTTTGGGTCTTGGGGGGGGGGCAGTGCTCGGTGGGGTCAGTGGTTGCTGGTTTCAGCCTGCTGGTGCCTGAGACCGTGGGGGGCTTCGGCCAGGGCTCGATCTGCCACCCTCTGGGGGGGGGGATGCACGTCCCTCTCTTTGGGCAAGCAGCTGGGGTCATACATGACGTTGGTCAGGCTGGTGGACCAGGCTAGCTGCTGGCGGTCCGGGTCTCAGGTGTCTGGGGGCTGCTGGTGGTCTGGGGTCTCTGGGGGCTGCTGGGGGCCCGGGTCTGTGGTCTCTGGGGGCTGTTAGAGGGGGTCTCTGGGGGCTGTTGGAGGCCCGGGTCTGGGCTCTCTGGGGGCTGCTGGGGACCCAGGTCTGGGGTCTGAGGACTGCTGGTGACCTGGGTCTGGGCACTCTGGGGCCCGCTGGGGGCCCAGGTCTGGGGTCTGTGAGGACTGCTGGTGACCCGGGTCTGGGGTTTCTGTGGGCTGCTGGGGGCCTGAGTTTTGGGTTTCTGGGGTTAGAAAGGTAGAAAAAAAAGAAGAAAGAAAATGAAATAGGAACAAACAGAAGGTCACATGATCCACCAATAAACATGTATCTGCACTCTTGTTTTTGTTTTTAATTTTCAATCATGATTCTATTTTTTGTCCTTTTTAATGTTTCCTCTAATTTGTGGTGCAGTGTACACATGAGGAAACATATTCAGAAGGTGAGTTTGGTGGTAAATAAGCATTTTTATTTGTGAGAATCTTCCATCACCAGGATGGAAGCTGGTTTTTATGAGGAGGACTTTCTGCTATTTTAGCTACTTTTTTTAAATCAATAAATCAGCTGTTTTATTCTGAAACCTGTGAATCTACATTTGAATTCTTCTAAAAGGCCCTCTGGCCCAATCTAAGCAGGTCTGTTCTCTTGGCTGATGTGCTATTGGTGGTAAAAGACCCCTCCCCCATCAGGAAGTAGATGCTAATTTTAAAATGAACTGTTCTGTTCCCTCCCCTCGGTGACTGGAGTCAGCTGAAAGCTTTCAGATGCAGAGTGCTGCTCTCCTGCAGGCTGCGGGGGCCGGAGGAGGGCCAGGGCAGGGCCGGATCAGGATGGACTGCTGGGCTGCCGGCCGCCCACGCAGAGGCCTGGCCGGGTGGGCGTCATCTATGGAGCGATTGATCTCGACCAGCACAAAAAGTCCCCCTGTTGTCCTGCTGAAGCAGCAGCCAAGTCCTCCATCATATACAGCTGGAGCAGGATTCTATAGACCAGAAACAGCCGCCAGATCCAGGAACAGATTACTGCACTTACAACCCACACATGCAGAAAACTGCACCTGAAAGGAAACTGTGGATCAATAAAACCATCCTGATGTTCCCAAAGGTTTATCTGAATTGGACTAAAGGGTTGAATGGACACAAAGTGAGCTGTGATGGAAGTTAAGAATCTCACAAACATGAGAGCATGACATAAAAATACAGGAGTTACATCAATGTCAAAAAGTCACAGCAGACGTTTCCATCAATAATTTCACTGAGGGAAAAAACCGAGAACAGACTGACGGCCTCAACTGTGCTTCTACGGATGTAGAAACTCCAGCACACGCGTGTAGAAACGCCAGCACACGCATGTAGAAACTCCAGCACACGCAGCGCGAGGCACACATACAGGCGCACGCACACACACACTGCAGGAAGAAACAGCGCCATGCACACACAGACAGACTCGTTCAGCCTGCAGCTTACTATTCATACTTACGGCAGAAATACGCGAACAGATGCACGGCTTTATTAATATGCATGTAATACTTATTTCAGCGTTGGTTGAATGAAAATAGTCACCTGGAATGTGCGCGGAGCTCGCACAGGGGATAAGAGATTAAAAATTTCCAACCGGCTAAAAGATCTTCAGGCAGACATTGTCTTACTTCAGGAAACACATTTATCAAACTCCTCAGTCGATCTCCTTCAGACAAGACAGTTTCCACACGTGTATTCAGCTGGTTATAATTCTAGACAGAGAGGTGTAGCAATTCTGATTAATAGCAGGTTAAAATTTGACATTGATGATGTAATCAGAGATCCAGAAGGCAGATTTATAATAGTCACATTAACTGTTCAGAATCTTAAGGTATGCATTGCAAATATATATGGACCAAACGTAGATGATCCATTATTCTTTGACTCATTTTTCTCTGCTTTGCATAACTACTCTGATAGGGCGGTATTATTGGGCGGAGACTTCAACATGGTATGTGATCCAGGTATGGACAGGCTCAGTACAGCAGGACATAACAAAATATGGCATTCATCGGATATCGTTAAGCAGTACATGAAGGATTTTGGCCTTTGTGATGCATGGCGATCTCATCACCCCACCACGAGACTTCGTTTAGAAAACTTCGACCATGGTAACAAGTCTGGCAAGCTTCTAGCTAATCAGTTAAAAATAAATAAGGAAAAAGCAACAATCTCCTCCGTTAAAGACTCAGAAGGAAGTATCAGCCATGATGCTGACCAGGGGTCTCATTTATAAAGCTTGCTTACGCACAAAACAGGGCCTGAAAATGGCGTAAGTAATTTTCCACGCAAAGTTTCAGATTTATAAAAACAAACCTGACGGGAAAATGTGCGCACCTGTACGCAAACTCTGAACCTGCGCACGAACATTTTGGAGACGGGGAAACTGGCGGCACTGCTGGTAAGATGATGAGCTGAAGCCACGATCATGCATTTAACCATCATATCAGACTGGAGACCATCGTAAACCCCCGTCTGTTCCTGGATTGAGCTGTACGATCCATCAGCCTCATTTCAGAGCTACAGTAGCTGCAGCTTCAGTTATATAGGATGACAGTTATTGGTAGGTTACCTGTAACCAGGTGTGGAGGCTGATTGTAATTACTGAGGAAACGGTGACACTCGTACGTAATGCTTCACATGGACGCGCTGCACTGCTGGAAGATCATGGAAAGAAGAGGATAAAGATGGAGAGAGTTTTTAGAAACCACCAATATTCCTACATGATTACTGACTGATGCCGATAGATTCCCCTGAGCAACCTTCCCGAACTGGGGATTCTGAGATCATTTCAGAGGGTCGCCAGACGATTGTAATCGCTGTAAACTAAATACATTTAGAATTTTTAGGGTTGTCAAAATAAATCTGTTAATGCAGGAGATTAATCTGTAGGAATATAAACGCATTCATTTTCTAATAAATAAATTAGAGCCTAACTCATAATAAAAATTGCAATTTAGCAATATCTTGCAAAAGCCCCTTCTCATATCTTGGTCAGCTAAGTTTTTTTTAAAATTATTATTATCATGTTTTCTTACAGTTGTGTACATATGTATGATTATTGTTGCACTTGTACTTTTTATATTATTGTTATGTTAGATAGATGTTATATTGTAAAAAAAAGATGTCCCTTTGGCTGAATGGTCAGCGTGCATGGCTTTCACCCGGGAGTCTGGGGTTCAAAGCCCGCCCGGGCCCTCTGTGGGGAGTGGGTGGCCTAGTGGTAGAGTCGTGGGCTTTGGCGCGGAGGACCCGGGTTCGAGTCCCCGACACGACTCCTAGGTTAAACACTGTGGATCCCTGAGCAAGGTCCTTAACCCTCCAAATGCTCCCCGGGCGCTTTAAGTAGCAGCCCTCTGCTCTCTGATACTCAGTACAGAGATGGGTGAAATGCAGAGCCCTAATTTCCCCTCGGGGATCATACAAGTATAACAAAAAAAAAAAAAAAAAAAAAAAAAAAAACAGTATTACAAACATTGAATTTCCCTTCTGGGATTAATAAAGTATTTTTCATTTCATTTCATTAATAATCCACCAAACCCCCATTGACAGTTTTCCAGCCTCACATGTAGATGCTGCAGGATGATCTGAAATGTCGCACGATAAAGAGCTCAGCTGTTGCGGGGGTTAGGAACAACAACGTCTGGTATCTGGGGGGGGGGGGGGGGGGGGGGGTCCGTAGCTCAGAAAGTTTGGGAACTCCTGGATCTGTGTGTTAAACTAGACTCGACCGACCCGCCAAATCCGTTTAATCCCAGTGCGCAGTTTTTGACCACAACGCGCTCCGGTGTGCAGCAGCCGTTGTGTTCATTCACCGCTGCAGCAACGTGCCGTCACTTCTGTTTATCTGCGATTCCACTGTGACGTCCAAATATAACGTTCTTTCAACGTTTCACCACCAACAAGCTCCTCCACTTCATTCTCCATGAAACTGCGTTTTCTCGTCTTCTCAGTCGCCACGATCAAGTTTAAATGCCTCAGATCAGCTGGCTTGTTTATATGCAAAAAATATCCATGAGGTGCTTTGCATTGACCCTTCATGGTAGAAAGTGGGCGTGTAGGAGGCGGGATATGAGCCAAATTCACCTGCGCAAACTTCCAAGGAGAGTGTGATTAATAAAGGGGAAATTGCTTGGATTTTTGCGTACGCCTGGTTTTATAAATCTGAATATTTTTCGGCGTAAGCAAACTTTGGGTTTTTGGCGCACGTACACTTTTAGTATAGATCCTGCGCACAGTTTTATAAATGAGACCCCAGATAAATAACATTTTTAGAAACTTCTACAGAACACTATATAAATCACAAATAAACCCCACAGATGATGATATTAATCAATTTCTTAATAGTATCATTCTTCCAAAACTACAACAGGAAAATATTACGGTTTTAGATTCACCCCTCTCAATAAGTGAATTACATGACGCTCTGCAACATATGCCCAATAATAAAGCCCCAGGCCCAGATGGATATCTGGTCGAATTTTACAAAGAGTTCTGGACAATTCTGGCTCCCACTTTTTATAGAATGATACTAGAAATAAAAGAGAGAAACAGAAAATACCACCAAATATGAATTCAGCAAATATCACCGTATTATTAAAACCAGGTAAAGACCCGACACTTCCAGCTAGTTATCGGCCAATCTCATTAATAAATGTAGATCTTAAGATAATCAGCAAAGCACTCGCTAAAAGGATAGAAAAAATAACTCCTCTGATAATACATCCTGATCAAACTGGTTTTATTAAAGGTCGACATTCTTCTACTAACACACGCAGGCTGATTAATCTAATAGACTATGCTACCATTCATAATCTGGAATCCACTATCATCTCGTTAGATGCAGAAAAAGCCTTCGATCGTGTTAACTGGAAATTCCTGTTTGCAACATTAAATAAATTTGGTTTTGGTCCTTATTTCATAGACTGGATAAAAATACTTTATAACAACCCTAATGCATGTGTGAGGACCAATGACCAAACTTCTCCAAGTTTCTGTTTACAGCGAGGCACCAGGCAGGGCTGCCCGCTCTCCCCTTCACTTTTTGCCATTTTCATTGAACCACTAGCAGCCGCTATAAGACAGGACAGAGATATTAAAGGGATCCCCGACAAAAATCTAGAACATAAAGTAAGTCTTTATGCAGACGACGTACTGCTTTTCCTCCAGAACTCATCAACATCTCTCTCCCAGACAATCACATTGATCAATAAATTTTCAATTATATCTGAGTACTCTATTAACTGGACCAAGACTACAGCTTTATCTGTTAATTGTACTTTACAAAACATTCCTAACACCACAATACAGTCTGGTAATATCAGATATTTAGGAATAAATATTTCTCCACAACTTTCAGAGTTTAATAAAGTTAAATTATGTCCAGCTATTAAAGTCAATAGAGGAAGATCTCACACGATGGAAGCACATACCCATATCACTCATGGGGAGAGTTGCTACCATCAAAATGATGGTTCTACCTAAAATCAACTACTTGTTCTCAATGATACCCACCAAACCTTCCTCCAGTTGGTTTAAGTCACTGGACTCTCACAATTCCAAATTCCTTTGGAAAAATAAGCCATCACGTATCAGTTTAAAAACTTTAGAACAGGTAAAAGACCGGGGAGGGTTAGACTCACCCAATTTCAATTATTATTTCCTAGCAAATAAGCTACAATTTATTTCCAAATGGCTGAAACCTACCCATCTAGATGAACCGTGGCTAGACACAGAACAAGCATTATGTGAGGATCTGGATGTCTCTGATTTGCCGTTCATCAGTTCAGCAGTCAGATCTCATAAATGCTTTAAAAGTATCAACATCTGCTCTACTCTGAAAGCATGGTGGGAATTCCTGAAATTAACCGAGTCTTCTATTATTCCATGTAAACTCACACCCATCTGGAATAACCTGGATATTCTACAAAACAGGAAAATGATTAATTTTGTGCATTGGAAGGACAAAGGAGTAAAACAATTACAACATATCATTGAAAATGGAAATTTCCTGTCATTTAATACACTCACCTTACAATACGGGATAAGTAGTACTAAATAGGGGATTATCATTGATAATCCCCTATTTATACTGATAATGGTGCGGAACAACACCGTGACTTCACAGCATGCTAGCATTAGCCAGCTAGCATTTACTGACGTGCTTAACATTGTGCGTCTTAAAACACACAAACATCTGAAAATCGAATCTGTACCCCCCCGTTTAGTGGAACAACTGGAGACTGCCAAGAAAGGAGACGCTTTCAGATGCTTGTATGTTGTCAGCTGCCCAAAGTTAGGGCACGTCATCGAGCTGGCTGGAGGAGGAGGGGGGATGGGAGGGGGCGGATGCTTGTGAGTGTCTGGTGAGGGATGGTCGTGAGGGGCTGAAGAAAGAAGGGCGGGAGTGTGATAGGTCAGAGGGATGGGTGGGGCTGGACATGTAGGGGGAGTGTATGGGGGTATAGGGAGGTGGGGGCGTATGTGTGGGGTGGAGGGAGGGGGTCGGATAGAGTGTGTGGGGAGAGTGCATGTGGGTGTTAGAGGGTATCAGGAGGTGGGGGGCTTCCTCCTCCTTGCAGAGACGAGGCTGCATCTGCATGACTGTATCACCACGGAGACCCTTTATTATGCATGTTAATGCTAGGACACTACTTCCATTGCGAAATGACTAGGTTGTACCTCTTCTCTACTTCCCATTGCGATGACTAGGTTGTACCCTCTTCTCTACTTCCCATTGCGATGACTAGGTTGTACCTCTTCTCTACTTCCCATTGCAATGACTAGGTTGTACCTCTTCTCTACTTCCCATTGCGCTGACTAGGTTGTACCTCTTCTCTACTTCCCATTGCGCTGACTAGGTTGTACTATCTTCTCTGCGTAGTTCTGCGTGTGTTTGTGTGTGTTTGTATGATCTGAGGATATTTAAGCCACCTGCAGGTCCTCCTGTAGGGGATTGCTTGTTTTGTTTACTCCAACAGAGACCTTGGTTGTTTAGGGATCGCGGTACAGATGTACCAGTGAACTGTGGAAGTGGATTCATGTTTTCTCTCCTCTCTCTCTTCCTCTTCCTTACTCCTTTCTCTCTGTTTCACTTTCTATCATTACCTCTGGTAACTTTCATTTCTCCTTGTCAGGCCCAGCAGTATGGTATGAACAAACAGGATATCAAGTGTTATTGTTCATAAAGCTCCGCTTGATAAAGCAAAACTGTTCTTACAATAAGATAGTTATTCTGCTGCTATGATGCTGGACAGGACAAGTAAAAATAAAATAAATAAATAAATAGATAAAAAATCCGTCATGCAGGCTGTCCCGTTGAAGCTCATGAAACTCTCAGATTTGAGCAGAGATGTTGACCCCCACGCGCGTTTCTCACTCTCTTTTTGAGACTGTCACTGCTGCAGACATGGTGCCCCCCATGTGGTGATAGTTTTAGAATAATTAACAGAATAACCTGTTCGTTATAAATAGGCTGGTATCAAGTTTGGGTGGATGATGGTGTCATTTTATTTGATTTGTAATATGGCTAATAAATGTGCAGACTGCACATTTAACCATGTTGTCATTGATTAAGTAGAATTTCAGTTTATTTGATTTGCATGCAGGTTTTTGCAGCACAACAAATGTTTATTTTGTAAGAGAAAGAAAGAAAAAACTGTGTGTGGCCTCATGTGGAGCCTTTGTTTTATTATTTTACAGTTTTACATCATTAGGCGCCCGGCCTCATTCACTCTTAGTGTTTTGCGTTAATTTGGTGGAGGTGGCCTGGGATGGTATCAAATTCCCGGCCTGAATTATTTTTCCAGTCCGCCCCTGGTGGGGAGGTAACAGTGGTGGGGAGGCGGCAGCGGAAACATAAAACTGGGGGAAGACATTTAATCATCCGTGTCTAAAATTAAGGACAGAAAGACCAGACCGTACTAAGAATGCATGTTAGGAAGTCTGAACAGATCCAGAAGACAGGAAACCTGGACCAGGATGGATGATGGAGGTCAGAGACAGATTACCGTGTAGTGAATCTACAGCAATGTCTGAAACAGACCTGATGACTGGAACTGGAGACAGATCCAGAAGACAGAAACCTGGACCTGTGATGGAGGATGGAGGTCCGAGACAGATTACCGTGTAGTGAATCTACAGCAATGTCTGAAACAGACCTGATGAGCTGGAACTGGAGACAGATCCAGAAGACAGAAACCTGGACCTGTGATGGAGGATGGAGGTCAGAGACAGATTACCGTGTAGTGAATCTACAGCAATGTCTGAAACAGACCTGATGACTGGAACTGGAGACAGATCCAGAAGACAGAAACCTGGACCTGTGATGGAGGATGGAGGTCTGAGACAGATTACCGTGTAGTGAATCTACAGCAATGTCTGAAACAGACCTGATGACTGGAACTGGAGACAGATCCAGAAGACAGAAACCTGGACCTGTGATGGAGGATGGAGGTCTGAGACAGATTACCGTGTAGTGAATCTACAGCAATGTCTGAAACAGACCTGATGACTGGAACTGAGACAGATCCAGAAGACAGAAACCTGGACCTGTGATGGAGGATGGGGGGGGGGGGGGGGGGGGGGGCCGGATGCTGCAGACGTGAGGATGATCCGGTTCCAGCAGGATTATCTGGACCTTCTTTATAACCAGGTCTGCATCCAGGTCAGATTCTGACCTCACACCCACCCTCCCGTCTGTTGGAGGGACAGCTTTCTGACACCTTCCTCTCCAACTGTTCATCATCATCATGATGATCCATCACTAACAGCAGCTCAGCCTCTGGTTGGCTTTTAATAATTAACAGCTGGAGCCATTACCAGCATGCTGTCTGATCCATACGAGAGAGACCTCATGTCCTCTGATCAGCTGACAGTCATCAATACGACAGTCAGCGGAGCCGCCATCCTGCTGGAAGCAGCAACTATTGTGACCGCTGCTGCCGTGATGATGATGCGTGTCGTTCCCAAATGTGATTACAGCGGCAGAATGCTGCGCTGGTAATGAGCTTAAGATGTTTAAAAGCACGACTGTCTGCACCGTTGAACACAGGCAGGGAGGAAACCTGCCAGAATAAAACTGCACAGGGACCAGCAGCGGGCCCCCTGAGGAACCCCGGCATGAACGGCTCTGGAGACACAAAGGTGGTTTTCAGGCATGAAGGGAGATGATTAGCTGCTGTGGTTCTGAGAGAGCAGCATTCCTGAGCAGACATGTTGACTTCATTTTTGACCCATAGAGCTGCTTTAGCCCAGTTATGGAGGTCTGAAGACCTACACTGCAAAAACTCAAATCTAAGCAAGTCTATTTTTTTAATTTCTAGTCAAAATATCTCATCACAGTCAAAATGAGATAAAAAGCAAGAATTTTTTACACTTATTTTAAGAGTGGCCAAGATGTTTTTGCTTGTAATAAGCAAAAATAAATAAATAAATAAAAAAGAAAAAAAAAGCCAATAGAACAAGAAAATTTTTTTTTTATAAGATTTCTTGAAATAAGAAACAAGTTCCTATATCTCACTGAAATGTTGCGCAACATCCGGTGGCAACCCTGTTTACGGAAGTTGGGGATGCGTGCTGCCTTTGCTATTATCCGCGGTGCTTCGCCACTCTACATCGGCAGCATATAGTTCCCTATTGAATGCTGCATAGTCAGTCCTTTGATGTGAAATCGGCTTCTCGTTTGTACTCGATCAGAATGTGCGGATCACGAAACATAATTGGTAAATAAATTAGAGTTAATTAGTTCACTTCCGCCAAGTGATGCTATTAGAAACCACCCAATTACGGCAACTACGCTAAGCTCAGCTAAAGTCAGTGCTGCAAGTTTGAGAGAATGACTGGATCGATTAGGAAACGCTTCTGCCCACTTGGCAAACTCAGGGGACTGTGCGGGGGGGCTCAATTTCACCCAGAGGTGGCATATACCTTTAAACACACGGCAGCATGACTTCTTCCAGTATTCTTTTTTTTTTTTTTTTTTTCCAACTTGTCCTGTCCAGCATCGAAGCAAGCAGAATGGAAATCTGATTGCTTTATTCTGTTGAACAGTTTTGCTTTATCGGCGGAGCTTTATGAACATAAGGCTCCATTTGATATCATGTTTATTCATTTTATTTCTTTATTTAAACATTTGTCTATTACACCATTCCATTTCATACTGCTGGGCCTGACAAGGGAGAAATGAAAGTTAACTGAGGTAATGATAGAAAGTGAAACAGAGAGAGAGGAGTAAGGAAGAGGAAGAGAGAGAGAAGAGAAAACATGAATCCACTTACACAGTTCACTGGTACATCTGTACCGCGATCCCTAAACAACCAAGGTCTCTGTTGGAAAACAAAACAAGCAATCCCCTACAGGAGGACCTGCAGGTGGCTTAAATATCCTCAGATCATACAAACACACACAAACACACGCAGAACCACGCAGAGAAGGGGTACAAGAGGTCAACCTAGTCAGCGCAATGGGAAGTAGAAGAGGGTACAACCTAGTCAGCGCAATGGGAAGTAGAGAAGAGGTACAACCTAGTCATCGCAATGGGAAGTAGAGAAGAGGTACAACCTAGTCATCGCAATGGGAAGTAGAGAAGAGGTACAACCTAGTCATCGCAATGGGAAGTAGATAAGAGGTACGACCTAGTCATCGCAATGGGAAGCAGTGTCACAGTGTCAACATGCATAATAAAGAGTCTCCATGGTGATACAGTCATGCAGATGCAGCCTCGTCTCTGCAAGGAGGAGGAAGCCCGCAAGGCTCACGACCCAGGCCCCCAGCAGCCACCCAGAGGCCCAGATCCCAGCTACCCCCCCCAAAGAGCGGACATGCATCCCCCGAAGGGCGGCAAAAGGCGGCCCCAGCCGGAGCCCCCTGCAGTCTGGAGGCCCAGGCCCCAGCGGACCAAGACCAGCAGCTGCCGACCCCACCGGGCGCCGGGCGTCCCCCGGAGCGGGGAGACAGCGCCGGGCCCAGGGCCCAAGCGCCCAGGAGCAGCCACCCCCCCCGGACCCGGGCGGCCCAACCCGAAACCCAGGAGGACCGGACCCCCCAGACGACGCCCCCCAGGGCAGGCCAGCCCCCATCCCAAAGTCCCCGCCCCATACACCTGACACCAGGGCGCCACCACCTCTACCACCCCCTACCCCGCCACCACGCTCACACACACACTCCCACACACCTACCCCCCAACACTAGGGCTGAAAGATATACCGTCACCGCCCCCCACATCGAGACACGGGCACCCAAGACATCCAATACCGCAAGAGCAACCACATACAAGATACAGATCCCCCCGCGCCCGCCCCCGCACAAAAGGCCCCGGAAGCCACAAACAAACCGCACCCCCCCACCGAAGCGCCCGGCCCCCAACCAACCCGCAGCCACACCGCACCACACCGACACCAAGATGCCCGGCACGAATACCGAGATACGAACCTCCGCCCACACCGCCCAGCCCACTACCCAACACCTCCGTGTACCCCCCCCCACACACACATACACCCACCCACTCCGGCTCTCCGACCACATACCCACACTCACTCCTCTCTCCACCCCCAACACTCTCTCCTCCCTCTACCGTCCACACCTACCCCCACCTCCTCATACCCTCTAACACACACATGCACTCCCCCCACATAACTGCACCAACCCCTCCCTCCACCCCCCCACACATACGCCCCCACCTCCCTATACCCCCAATACCCCATACAGTCCCCCCCTTTACATGTCCAGCCCCGCCCATCCTCTGACCCATCACACTCCGCCCTTCCTTCCTTCCTTAGCCCCTCATGACCATCCCTACTAGACACTCACGAGCATGCCATCTTCTCCTCCATCCCCCTTTCCTCCAAACCACTTACCCACATCTCCTCCCTCTTCCAGCCCAAGTTCCTCCCTCCCACATTTCCTCTTTAACACTCTCATTCATTATTCTCACATACCCACCTCTCTCTTGCCCATGCCCTCGTGCCTCCTGAGTGGTAGCTCGGGCCGGGGAAGGAGCCGCGAGCTCCAAGCCCCCAATACTGGAATCTTCCAGTATTCTGATGGACTGAAACTCATCCATGATCCCTGGTATGCGATAAATAGGACCAACACCATAGTACGAGAAACATCCCCACACCATGATGCTTGTCCCACCATGCTTCACTGTCTTCACTGTGGACTGTGGCTTGAATTCAGTCTCATCAGTCCACAAAATATTGCGCCATTTCTTTTTAGGCCAGTCAATGTGTCCTTTGGTAAATTGTAACCGCTTCAGCACGTCTTTTTTAACAATGGGACTTTGTGGGGGCTTCTTGCTGGTAGGTTGGCTTCACATAGACGTCGTCTGATTATTAGAGTACTTACAGGCAACCTTAGATTTTCTTTGATCCTCCTGGAGCTGATCATTGGCTGAGCCTTTGCCATTTTGGTTATGCTGCGATCCATTCGGATAGTCGTGTTTCTTTTTCTTCCTCGCCATTCTGGTTTTGGCTGCCACTTTAAAGTACTTGATATCATTTTAGCTGAACAGCCCATCATTTCCTGAACTTCTTTATAGGTTTTTCCATCTTTTATCAACTTTTTAATCAAAGTACGCTCTTCTTCTGAGCAATGTCTTGAACGACCCACTTTACACTGTTTTCATGGACAAATGCACAGCCAGCATATGCAGCGTCAGTTGCCCTGAACTTTAAATAAGGGCCACCTGTTTAACACCTGTTTTCTTCACACAATCAATTACCTCACGAATTGAACTCAGCACTGCTATTTTTTTTAACACGCCCCTTTCAGTTGATGATTCAGTTTCACAAATTCAGCAGCATGCACGTCATGCCTGTTGCTTTTTTATACCTTTACTAAACTTTCTAGAAACTTACTTGCAGAGTAGAAGTTGAAATTCTAACAAAAACAGAGGTTTATCTTGCGATTGATGTGGGACTATTATTTTGAACAAAACTGTATACACACATTGTACAAATACATAAAAAAAATTGTATATATATATATGTGTGTAGACACACGTACATACACAAATGGAAATGTGAATATATGTATTCATTCATTTTCTGTACCGCTTACCCAGTTCAGGGTCTGGGGGTTACTGGAGCCTATCTCAGCTATTATCAGGCGTGAGGCGGGAGTACACCCTGGACAGGTCACCAGTCTGTGTAGGATCAACACAGAGAGACAGACAACCATTCACACTCACATTCACTCCTGGGGGCAGCTTCAGAGTAACCAAATAATCTAATATTATGTCTTTGGATGGTGGGAGGAAGCCGAGTACCCGGAGGAGACATAACATCTGGCCACAGTTGGGATTGTTTGGATAAGCGGTACAGAAAATGACTGACTGATGACTGATTTTCCTGATTGTTTTAAATCATTTCTATATTCTAGTATCATCATTGTATCATTTCTTTTACTAGTTTTTATTTATGTTAGTATATGCCGTATATTTTTTGGCAAAACTTGTACACTTTGTTGTTTTAAGTGTACTATATAAAGAAACTTGACCTTGACCTGTACTGCAGCAGCGGGTGTCAGGGGTCCGCGCGGCCTTTTGAGTGCAGAGAACCCCCCCAATAACTAACAGAGAGTTAAATCTGAACTCACAGAACAAAAGTACTCGTTGGTCAGAGCTTAAAGTATTGGTGAAATGAAGGAGTTTTGCTGTAGAAAAGGCCTTAACGATGAAATCTTCAGTTCAAGCCCATGCCTACAGGCTATATGGACAAACACGTGGGGCAGCAATGCATGC
>JALJCO010001149.1:0-29447 GCA_023101725.1 Atherinomorus stipes
ATGAGGAAGTTCATTTATCTGAATCAGGGTGTTGAAGTAGGAACACATGGAAGCTATGCAGGGCAACAGGTCCTGAGGACCGGGACTGAGACAGAGTGGGACAGTGAGAGTACTTCCAGCTGATCCACCTGTTCAACCATCATCAACTCAGTCCTTCATTATACTATTGTTTCTGTCCTCATAGACAACATTTATTGGGGAGCTGCAGAGACCATCGGAGGAAATCTGGGGCTCCGTGACGTCAGGATCTGCTGGTCCAGCTGAGGTGGACGATGGAAAGGCCTTCTCCCCTTCTTTTCCCTGCGAGGAAGAGCAGCTCCTGATGCCCTCATCATCCTCTGTGGCAGTGGTGACCTCATGGAGGAGGATCTACTCCAGCTCCACCTGCAGCCCCCCCACATGTCCCACTTCGTCTCAGCCATCACCCAGAGGTGCAGATGGGGGCTACATTTATTGCTCGTGTAAATGGTGTCATTATTGGCCATTCTCACATTAAACATGACAGTCCAGGACTGTTTTCATCAGACAAAGTTAATTTCACAACCAGGAGAAATGATAACTTTATAACAACATCAGCAGATTTCCTTAAAGACGTCCAAAAACAGAAAGTCTCACAGCTGGGAGCATCACTGCTTCTGAACTTGGCCTGTGGGACTTTTGAAAAAGTAAAATGTAGAAATGTAGAAACGTAGGCCTGACTGTTGTGGCTAATGTGTAGTTATTTTAATTAATAACATCTTTTTATCTTAATTACATGTAGCTATAACACTGTTGACAACGTTGCCCCCCCCCCAACCCACAACAAAAATGACAATAAAAATGATTTGTTATAAAAAATGACTGGAAATTCTTTTAAGAGTACCAGACCATGGAAGCAATAATACTAGTTTCTAAAATGGCTCCATTCTAAGTCAATGAAATAATTTCACAGCCAAATATATTTTTGACATTTCTTCATCATTTAAACATCATCATCATGCCTGGTTACACCTAAATACACCTTGGAGGCTGCAGCGTCACAAAACCAAACCATGCCTCTGTGTACATCTTATGTTGTCTAAAAGGAAAAACAGAAACTTCATTAGTCTGTCATCGTTTTATTAAAAAAAAGAAAAAATACAGGGACAGAACCCAGATGAGAAAAAAGTGGCAGAAAAAGCTGATGTACATTTACTGTGAAATCCTCATCATCATCGCTCGATGTTAAAAGACCTACAGAGTTACACTGGAAATGAAATGATGATTCAGAGAATCAAAAGGTGTCGTCTCATTCATGCAGAGTTCATTTAAACAAATGATTAAACTCTGTTAAGTCTGATTAGACTCAACAGACTTTGTTCCTTCCAGCCGACACTGAATGAGAGAGAGTCTACCTGTGTAAACAAGGTGCAACTCTGTAAACCAAGAACAACAATGAACACAACTAAAAGCATGTGTGTGTGTGTGTGTGGGTTTAAAGGTATTTGTGAGTATGTGTGTAAAACATCAGGGTTAGTTGTGTGTTTGCGAGTGACCATTCAAGTCCAACCGTGGCTCCTCCGAAGGTCAGATGCACACTGGAAGGTCCCAAGCAGCAGCAACCGTCAGCCTCCAGAGAGCACAGACGCAAAGCAGCCCGATGCCAGGACGTCCGTGCACCCACCAAAAAGACAGCTGGAGGCCACAGCTGTCACCCTCTACTCACATGAAGTAGAGGGTGTTAATGATGTTAAATGAATGTACAGTGGGGCAAAAAAGTATTTAGTCAGCCACCAATTGTACAAGTTCTCCCACTTACAAAGATGAGGCCTGTAATTGTCATCATAGGTAAACCTTAACGGTGAGAGACAGAATGAGAAAAAATACAGAAAATCACATCGTCTGATTTTTGAAGAATTTTTTTGCAGATTATGGTGGAAAATAAGTATTTGGTCAAAAACAAAAGTTCACCTCAATACTTTGTTATATCCCCTTTGTTGGCAATGACAGAGGTCAAACGTTTTCTGTAAGTCTTAACAAGGTTTTCACACGTGTACTGTTGCTGGTATTTTGGCCCATTCTTCCATGCAGATCTGCTCTACAGCAGTGATGTTTTTGGGCTGTCGTTGGGCAACACGGACTTTCAACTCCCTCCAAAGATTTTCTATGGGGGTGAGAGCTGGAGACTGGCTAGGCCACTCCAGGACCTTGAAATGCTTCTTACGAAGCCACTCCTTTGTTGCCGGGCAGTGTGTTTGGGATCATTGTCATGCTGAAAGACCCAGCCACGTTTCATCTTCAATGCCCTGCTGATGGAAGGAGGTTTTCACTCAAAATCTCACCATACATCGCCCCATTCATTCTTTCCTTTACACAGATCAGTCGTCCTGGTCCCCTTGCAGAAAAACAGCCCCAAAGCATGATGTTTCCACCCCCATGCTTCACAGTAGGTATGGTGTTCTTTGGATACAATTCAGCATTCTTTCTCCTCCAAACACGAGAAGTTGCGTTTCTACCAAAAAGTTCTATTTTGGTTTCATCTGACCATATTCCATTCTCCCAGTCCTCTTCTGGATCATCCAAATGCTCTCTAGCAAACTTCAGACGGGCCTGGATGTGTACTGGCTTAAGCAGGGGGACACGTCTGGCACTGCAAGATTTGAGTCCCTGGCGGCGTAGTGTGTCACTGAGAGTAGCCTTTGGTACTTTGGTCCCAGCTCTCTGCAGGTCATTCACTAGGTCCCCCCCCGGGTGGTTCTGGGATTTTTGCTCACCGTTCTTGTGATCATCTTGACCCCACGGGGTGAGATCTTGCGTGGAGCCCCAGATCGAGGGAGATTCTCAGTGGTCTTGTAAGTTTTCCATTTTCTAATAAATGCTCCCACAGTTGATTTCTTCACACCAAGCTGCTTACCTGTTGCAGATTCAGTCTTCCCAGCCTGGTGCAGGTCTACAATTTTGTTTCTGGTGTCCTTTGACAGCTCTTTGGTCTTGGCCATAGTGGAGTTTGGAGTGTGACTGTTTGAGGTTGTGGACAGGTGTCTTTTATACTGATAATGAGTTCAAACAGGTGCAATTAATACAGGTAATGAGTGGAGGACAGAGGAGCCTCTTAAAGAAGAAGTTACAGCTCTGTGAGAGCCAGAAATCTTGCTTGTTTGTAGGTGACCAAATTCTTATTTTCCACCATAATCTGCAAAAGAACTCTTAAAAATCAGACAGTGATTTTCTGGATGTTTTTTTCTCATCCTGTCTCTCACAGTTGAGGTATATGAATGATGACAATTACAGGCCTCTCTCATCTTTGTAAGTGGGAGAACTTGTACAATTGGTGGCTGACTAAATACTTTTTTGCCCCACTGTAGGACGTTTGTACCTGACAGCGATGAAAAGCAGTTAACCACCATGTACAAAAATCAGAGTTAACTGTTTTTGCAAATGAACTCTTCAATATTCAATTTGATTTGATGAAGGAAATTTCATGTTTTTGTTTTTACAACAATTTGATAAAAATGATTTATTCATTGCAATAAGCTTTACTTTATTATAACAGTTATTTCAGTTGATACAATTTTTAAATCTGCAACAGAGAAAATTTCACAAAGATGTGAACCAGAGGACGACTCGGTGGAGATATCTGGTCAGCCTCCAGATCAACTACTGAGACATTTTCGTTCTGCACATATAAAACGGAGGAAACAGATCCTGTAAAGCTCCTCTGTGTGCTGAATATTCTCCATGAGTCCATCATCCAAATAAAAAATGCCGGCAGTGTTTCAGGTCGACTGCGCCTCTGTGAGGCTCTCGTTTCCCCGTGGACGTGTCCCGCTGCAGATAAAGTGATGCTTCAGCACCATCAGTCTGTTAGAGGTAAAAACTACTTGTTCAGATTCTCCAGCAGGATTTCAACTCCTTTATTGTTGCTGATGCTGCTGAGCTCTGATCGGATGGACTCCAGCGCCGCCTTCACCTCTGCAGCCGCAGACTTGTCACAGCTGTTCAGCAGGCTGCACACAAACACCCGAGAAGAGATTTCAGTTTATGGATTAATGTTCTCTGAATGAGTGAATGTGCTGGTCCACACTGACCTGCAGAGCACCAAGGCTCCTCTGTTGACTTTCACCCAGCTCTTCATCTTCTCTGTTCCGATGGTGTCCACCAGAATCCTGCTGAACCGCTCTGAGAGGGAGAGAGAGAGAGAGAAACATCAGCAGGTTTCCTCACCACTGCGCCATGAGGCGATGGAGCTGTCGGTGGTCCAGGGGGGTGCATAAACATTGAAAACGGATTGATTTGATTGGAAATGCTATGATTGACAGTTCTCCTGCTTTGAGGGGGAGAGAACATGGCGACCGGTCATAATCGAAGCAGTTTAGGAGGTGGATGAAGGAGGAAAGTTTGTGGAAAAAGTGATCGGTGACAGACAGACACGATCGATCGAAGACACTTTGGAAATACAGCAGCAAAGTGCGGCAGCTGAAAGTGAAAGTAATAAAATTAATCAAGTATCATAGCTCAAAAGCATTTACCTGAGAACTTGGACCTGACAATGTGGACTGATATTGAAATACTGACTCTTTCCCTCCCAACAATTATATTATAGAACCGATCCTCAAGTTAAATCAGATGTTGTTCGTTGTCATTAACATAAACACACAACTAAACTGTGCGAATAAATAGGAACTTTCCTCTTCCGCCAAGGATTTGTTCCACCGCACAGGCAGTACAGCCAGATGTCCAAATTAGGGCTGAAAGATATACCTTTATCGTATCTATATATAGATATGAACATTCAAGATATTAATATCGAAAAAGCAACTACACTACTCACAAAAAGTTAAGGAGATTTGACTTTTTCTACGATGTCAGAATGAACCTAAAATCCACTACAACTTTTCCAGCTGAACTGAATTAAACTTTCTCTAAACTTTTCAATGCACATGTACATTGTTCAATGGTTAAATATTTATTCTGCATCATTCTGTTCTCCAAAAACCAAAAGTTGAATATCCCTAACTTTTTCTGAGTAGTGTATATAAAAGATCTAGATTTCCCCTGCACTTGTCCTGCATGTAAAGCTCTGGAAGTCACAAACAAAACTGCAGTTTCCACAAAAGTGCTTGGTTTTCAATGAACCCGTAGTCATATCGTATCGTATCGATATTGAGATGTCTGGCATGAATATAGAGATATGAAATTTTGTCCATATTGTTCAGCCCTAGTCCAAATGAACTCCCTTCACTGGGATAAGGCTGTTTTGAGTGTTAAGCTCAACTGGTTGAGCAGCCACCCCCATGTACAGAGGCTACAGGTCCTCAGTGGCAGATTCTCAGCCTTGGACCCTTTGCTGCATGCCTTTCCCCACTCTCTCTTTCCTGTCTGTCTACTGTCGAATAAAGGCCACTAGAAACACAAAAATCCTTAAAAAAAAAAAAGTCTGGATCAGATCAGCTCCAGCACAGTCTTTAAGTCACACCTGTTATTGCCAAGGACACAAAAGAGTCAATAGCACATATTATGATACAAGCCACAAAGATGGCGGCACACAACATGACTGTGAGCAAACAATGTCGGCTAGTTTCTGTCCACACAGAAACATCAGAGCCAGATTATCTGAAAATCATCTTCTTCAAAGGTGTTTTCCGACAAGTACCTGTGTTCCTAAAAACTAACATGTTGCGACATTCAAGCTCAAACTGCTACATCAGGTCATCATTGCCCTGGCTTGGATGGCTGGCTTTGACTTGGCACAGTGACATATATTCTACTTTTTGCCCTGAACAGAAACGGTTTAACTTATTTTCTTGTGCAGTGCAAAAAAACAAACTTGATGTAAATGTTCACTCATGTATGAAGTTAAAGCAAGTGACAAATCTCCCTCCACTGGAAGAACTGGTCTGCTGGGGGTGGCTGCAATGCAGATCTGATCTTAACATGAGGAGGATGTGGCTGTTTACTCACCTTCCTTGCCAGCCTCTGCCAGCATGACGTCCTGCTCTATGAGCCATCTGAGCACCAGGTGTCCTGCTGGATGCTCTGCGATGTGAAGCTGCCACGAGAGACAACCAAAAATGTCAGTTTTAGTTGGAAGAAACTAAGCTGTAAAGCTCCTGTCTGACATAAGAGACAGAACGTTACTGGTTAAATCAGTCTGTGAACCCTTAAAGCTTGTGACATACTCCACGAGAAGCAAGAACTTTCTCACTGTTCTCGAGAACAAAGCGACGGCATTGTAGAGTTAATAACAGGAGAAGAAGAGGAGGAAATAAACATGTTCAATGCGGAAGAGGAGGAAGGTTTGTTGTTGCAATTGTTGGTTGCCGAGATTTAAAAAAAACAAAAAACGGGGCAAATGTTTGTTCAGGTCAAGCATACCACCTATTTTTGAAACATTTACCCAGCTGTTTGGCTCCATGGTTGGTTCTGTTTTGTGCAGCGGGGGTTGGGGGCTTTGTGTTTGAACCTGAATGTGACAGAGTTCAGAGCAAAGCCGTGAGGTATTGCACAGGCTCACCACTAGAGCTGCTCTGGAAGAAGACATGGGCTGGGAGCCTTGCTTGGTGAAGCAAAGGACGGAAGTAATTAGTTAAATGGAATCGTCCCATTTGTTATCAGAAGAAAGACTGACTCAGAAAATCTTTTATTGGGATCAAGCCCACAATCATCTTTAGTCACAGAAAGTTCTGCACATATTTTCTCTAGCAAAGCACAACACTTGCTTTATGAAAAATCTACAAGGTAACATAACTCAACTAATGCTGAGTTTACACCAAGCGGCAACCTCTAGTGACCAACTATGAGGCTACCCGGAAGAAGTCATTTTTCGTAGTTCTCCCTTGATCTGCTGGAGGCTGCAAATCAGAGCAAATCCCCAAAGACTCCCATGTTCACAGCAGAAATAAACATGTTTACAGCTTGGTTCAAAAAATCATTTTAGGTTTAATAGGTCAAGTTTACCTTCATGTCAACTGTGAGGGGGGTGAACTCCTCCATTTAGATGTTATCTAATCTTGAAATTACACATAATTAAAGGCGTGTCCTTTTGATTGACATGCGGCAGACCGGATGAACTGGATAAAATGACTGACTGTCAGAATCCCACGAAAAATAAATACACATTTCAAGTGGTAGCATGATAGTATTTTAAGTGGTAGAAAACATTAACACATTTTCTCAAGTACACAACAACCTATCAAGTTGAATTTGTTTACTCGTGAAAGTTAATGAAATGCAGGAAGTGGACTACAATGCAGGGTATTGAGTGTATAATACCAAAACCCACTCACATTTAGCCTTGGCACATTTGTCTCAAGGGTAGCACTATTTCCTTCAACATATGCTTTCTTCAACGGACAAAGTTTTTGCTACCTCCTTCCATGATTTATTGGACATTTGTATCCTTGTATGTTCTCAGGTTAAGTGTTGTCGAGACTCTTCTGTGATAAAATGGAAAGAGAGGCTTTCGGCTTGTTCGCGTTTCCATGCCTTCAAGTTTATGACCAATCCCACAATACTTCTCAGAGCCCCACGACAAGAAAGTCCTGCTCGACCAATGTGTCAAAAACAAGCCACGACACGTCCTCAATCATGTCTGCAAAAGCAAAATGACGTAATTTTGTTCTTGTGGCCCCAAGAACAAGAAGAAAGTTTTCGCCGAGTATGTAACAAGCTTTAGGGACATTTTATTTTCCTTCTGGTTTTGGGGATTACAGGAGAAAAAGGTCCTCTCAAAAACAGCCATGAAAACATTTATTAAATATTTTCCACTTTTTCCCCCTCACATCTGTCAATAAACCTCAACCCTAATAAATATTAAATACCGTTAATCGAATAATTTTATCCCTTAATACCAGTTTAATCGTATCACCGTTTTGAAAAACAAAATGAATAGCTATAAAGATAAAGACAGATCATAGATTCATATTCTTTTTTTCCCATTTTTCCCCTCAAATATTTCATTTAGTATTAGTACTAATCAAACCTCCTAAATATGTAATCAATTTGACCCTTTAAAAAAAACATTTAATTACAGAACCCTTTTAATGAAAAAAAACAAAACAAAACAACCCACAAAATGAGTTTTTCTCTCGATAAACAAGTTTGTGGGCCAGGGGATATTTCTTGTAATCAGTCTTAAATGTACAAAAAATTTTTTGATAACATTTATTTCGATCTTTAACTAAACCCCCCTAATATCTATTATACAGACAATAACTTATTTTATGACATAAAATGAGTTATTGTCTAGATAAGGCATCATTTTCAGCCAGAAAACAGTTAAATAATGTGATGAAATTACCATTTTAAGGGGTAATTTAATTTAAATAATTACATTTTCTGTATTTTTGATGTGGGTTTAAGTTAATCTAAGGAAAAAAAGTGAAAAAATAAACATGTTTGTTTTTCATGGCCATCTTTAGGAGGACTCTTTGTCCACTCATGACCCACAAAGGTCGTTCTCAGTGTCCTGTTGACCTTTGAGAAAAACTAAGATTAGAATTTCAAAACAAAAATAAAAAAAAAAACAAAAATTAAGGGAAACACAACCAGAATAGTGGGAAAGGGCACAAAATAAGTCCATAAAGTGACAGCGTTCCGTCATTGGTTACCATAGGAACGATGACAGATGTAAATTAAATTCTGCTGCTCACCTCTCCATCGGTTCCTCCTGGAATCAACTCGTGATCGGCCAGCTGAGCCACAGCCGTCATGGCGGGCCGCAGGTCCCCGCAGGCCGACGCCAAGATGTCACTGATGGTGACGCTGGTTGCCTTGTCCATCACCATGGCAGCAGCGTTGTCACGGAGATACTCCAATAACGCGGGAGACACGGTTTCTACCAGCTCCTTCCTTCGGGTCTTTGCATCTTTCTTGCTGATGAGGAGCAGAAACCCGACATTTTCAAACAGGAAACAACGTCAGCTGCTGAAAAATGCAACTTTTCTCCCGTTTATTCCTGATGTGACCCAGTTATGTCCAGCTACAACCCATTAGTTTCACTTCATCCTCCTTAACATCTGGTGTCATGACAGCAAATCCTTAAGATTTCTCAGATAATTTAATGCAAATATCTAACCAGCCAATCACACGGCATATAGACATGGCCAAGATGACTTGCTGAAGTTCAAACTGAGCATCAGAATGAGGCAGGAAGGAAGATGTAAGTGAGTTAACAAACAGGAGATGTTACCTGTGAGCGTTTCCGTCTCCTTGCTCCAACACCTTCATGATCTCCGGCAGCAGGTGAGCCGGGTCACGGGGGCTCAGCAGGTACAAGAGGACCTTCTTCCCGTACTTATTATTGATGACCTCATCCAGAGACGATAAAATCTCCTGAACAGGCAGAGGAGATATAATCTATGATAAACCAGGCTCATTTAAAGTTTAATTCTGCCATCGCATCACATGGTATCCATCAGGGCAGATAGAGGAGGGCTGGACGATACGGGCAAAAATTTATCACAATACATTCTTTCATACTGTCCAGGCTCGATTTTTTAGACAATACTTTTTTATATACTGGCAGTTTTATAGCATCTAGGGAGATTGTGATATCCCCAAACGAAAAACAAAACTCTGTGAAATGGTCCTGTCATTTAGAGGCACAAATTCTTGGAAAACATTACCTGTAACTGTTAGAGAAACAGATAATTATACATCATTTAAGATCTTTAAGACTTAAAGGGGAAGTTCAGGATTTTTGACATAGGGCCTCATTTGCAAGTGAGCCAGGATGCTACTTATCACTGAAGACAGTTTCAACAGATTTCATCCCATTATTCTACTTCCAGGAGTTTGCTAATGCTAATGCTAGTGAGAGTCAATAGGAATCTGCTAGCCTGTCATTAAAACCAATCTTGTACACTCCACAGAACATCCTAGGCAAATTAAAATTAGCCTTGTATGACAAATTCTGCATTACATATTGAGGAACTAGTTTCTTACCGGCTGCAGAATTATATACTTTGCTTCTGGGTGGTAGTGTTACTACCTTTGTCAGTGTATTTCGGTTCATAGCAATATGGTGACATTTTGATGAAAAAAGTTTGAAATTGTCATCAAAATCTGACATATCCTCATGCCTTTCAGACGTGGTCATAGTTTTGACTGTATATTTGTGGAATCAAATTCCTTCATGCATGTAGCAACAGATGACATCACTCCACTGCCAAATACAGGAAGTTAAACTCTGTTGCTGTTAAGACACTTTACAATCAAAATGCAACGTAATGCAAGGTTAGTTTTATTTGCAACATTATTCTATTAACACGGCATTTACACGGATAGTCTTGTGTTATAACTGATTTGCCTAGGATGTTCTGTGGAGTGTATAAGATTGGTTTTAATGACAGGCTAGCAGATTCCTGTTGACTTCCACTAGCATTAGCATCGGCAACCTCCTGGAACTAGAATAACGGGATGAAATATGTTGAAACAGTCATCAGTGATAAGTAGTACCCTGGCTCACTTGTAAATGAGGCCCTATGTCAAAAATCTTGAACTTCCCCTTTAAGTCTGATCTTAAATGATTATCCGTTTCTCTAACAGTTACAAGCATACTATAAAACTGGTGGTATATAAAAAAAGGATTCTAAAAAAAAAAAAAAAAAAATCGAGCCTGGAATGAAATATGTTGAAACAGTCTCCAGTAATAAGTAGTATCTTGGCTCACTCGAAAATGAGGCCTTATGTCAAAAATCCTGAACTTCCCCTTTAAGCAGTGGTTAAAGATCCACCGGCATGTACCCACCTTGTTCAACCCTGATAGTTTTTATATACCTGAAATTGTAAGCAGATTCTTAATTAGGTGCTTTTTTAATCTGTAACTTCTTGTTCTTGTATCATGTTTTTCTGTCCTTATATTGTGTGATACGTTTGGTGTTGTACTGTCATTTTACGTTATTATTTCAGCTCTAGCTACCTGCCAATGGACTGAGGATTGGAATTAGCCATTGGCTATAATCTTGCATATTTGCATGGACGTGTATATTAATATGCCTGGTCCCTATTTTAAATAAATAAAGTGAATTGAAATCTGTATTAAGAACTGGACAGATTTTCTGATCTGCCATGTTCCAGTGTGATGCATGGGTCACACCGATGTCACATTGTTACATTTTGTAGCGATGTCAAAAACTATACAAGTATTATCGTGATACGAAACTACACGATATGGTACACCCCCACACTGAAGTCATGTGGCACACTTACAGAGAGAACGACTTGTCTGACCAGCTTGGTGTCATCCACACAGTCGAATATGGCCAGAAGAACCAGATGGCCGAACTCCCCCTGAGACAGTAAACAGGGTCAACCAACCACATGACGACACTCCACTCTCATCCAGGATTAAATGTAGCAGTGCTTCAACTCACCGTGGCAAACTTCACCATGTACGTCTTCATCGTTTTGATGATGACTTTTCTGTCCTGAAAGGTGTTGAAGAAAACTGGATTTAAAACATGAAGTTTGGACAAAGTTTGATGTCAGATGTTCTGAGCAAAATAGGGACTTTCTGTCAAAGATGGGAGATAACGACAAGTTAAAGAAGAAAGGATGGATCCGCACAGCTGGATACAGCTCCCACAGATAGTTTATTCCACCAGGTAACGTTTCGGCTCAGCCCTTCTTCAGAGCCTGAAACGGTACTTGGTGGAATAAATGATCTGTGGGAGCTGTATCCAGCTGTGCGGATCCATCCTCTCTTCTTTAACTGCGTTTATTGTGATCCAGCACCTGGTTTGAGATTTTTCTTTTCAGTTTTTTTGTTAGATAACGACATGTTTCCATCAGTTTTGTTTAGGTTTTTCTAAATTGGTGGAATTACAGTCCTCCTCAAAGTTATTCATATACATCTGTTAGTGAAATAAGTTGAAATTGACAAAAGTAATGATAAATAAAAATTCTGTGAGAATCATGACACTGATTTTGAAATGTGGTTGGAAAAAATACTAAAAACAAACAAAAAAATATAGCAAGTAGACAAGTGACGGTGGTGCAAAGCAAAAAAAATGTTTGAGCAACACCTTGAGGCAATCACTACAATTAAGTATTTTCTGTAATGTTCAAAAAGACTTCTGCACCTGTTGACGGGTATTTTGGTCCACTGTTCACGGGAAATGTCCACCAATATGTCTGGGACAGTTTTTTTTTATATATATTATTTCGAACCACAATTCAAGAGCAATATTTTGTTTCACTAAATTAAAATTTTGTGAATTTTTATTTATTATTAGTTTCTTGTTTTTTGAATTACTCTCATGAACTGAGCCTTTTCTTCTGCTGGAGGGTATGAATAAATTTGAGGACGACTGCAGTGAAGCCTGAGTTTATTTTCTCTATCAAAAAATACCTTTATGAAAAACTGTCTTGGTGATGCTGTAGCTGAGCAGCGAGTGCTAACAAGATGCCTCAGACAACAGATTCATGTGTTACTATTATCAGGGTTCTTGCAGGTTTCAGCAAGTTAAATCTAAGACCCTTTAAAGACCTTTTAAGATTTCAATTTAAGACAAACATGATGCATTACAAGAAACATTCAAATTAACTTTATTTTTGTTTTATGAATTTAGTAATAAAAATTTTCCTTGCATTAAAAAATGGACTAAAGTAATTTAGTAGTAAAACTGATATCAAAACTAACTTCGTAACCAAAGTAACCTTCCCAACATACCATCAGTATCCGTCTGTATCCTGCCATGACACTGAGGTTGTCATACACGATGAGATTTTTTTTTTTTGAAGAAGAAAAACTGAGAGAAAACTTTAAACCATAAAAACAAGTAGTTGTCAGGGGATTTGTAGTTTAATCATCACGTACCAGCACTCGTACAGTAGCCATCAGAGCTTCTTAGAAAGATGCACCGAATCAACTTCTGAATGCTACGTTTTATTCAGCATATTCTATGTGGCCAATACAAAAAAATAAGAGTAGTCAGAATCAAATTTAAGACCCAGGGTGGAAAGATAGCTGTTTAAGACATTTTAAGGCCTTAAAGTTTAGAATTTTACACATTTTTAGACTTTTTGTAAGGTACAGTATGTGAGAATTACTGCCATCTAGTAGTAAAGATTGGTATTGCAAGAAAAATGTTTTCTTTCAAATGACTTCATATTCCCGCACTGTTGTGAATGTACGGAGGTTGTTAGTGGACAAAATTCTCCCAGACATAAGGATGTTTTCATCTGTGAGTGGATCCAGTGGTCTCAGGTGCAGCTATAACTGTACTATGGGTAACTACTTTTAATGTCTTTAGGCATTACTGATCCTAAACAGCATTTTTACTCCCATTAAACAAAGCTAGTACAGCAGTTTTAAAGTTCAGAGGGTTCTCTCTTCACACACATTATTTTGTCCATTTAGGGACACTGTAGTAAAAATGGTGGCATAAATATGGCAGCTTCCATGTTAGTGCACCCGCAGCAAGTAGATATAAATAACTCATTCTGAGAAAATAAACACATAACAGCTATTCTAGTGAAGCAATTACACATCAATAGAAACAGTTTTGAATTATAAATAAAATTTTTCTGCCACCGATCTTTGATTTTTTACACACTGTACCTTTTAGACCCTGCAAGAAGCCTGTATCATGTCATTGTGTACTCGGCTGCAGTGATGTCCTGCAGACTGGAGCCATGACACTGATCTAAACATGTTAGCAACCTGCTGCTAGCTAAAAACAAGCTGCTGCAGGACGTGGTGCTGGAGCTCTGCCTCTCCATCTGGGTGGAGCAGTTTCAGGAAGCATCTAATGAGCCTCAGCTGCTGTTTTCTGAGTGTGTGTGCGTGTGCAGACACACCTTGGCAGTTCCGTGCCACAGACAGTGCATCGCCACTCGGGCTCCGTCGTGTGTGTGAGCCATGTAGACGACGGCCTCTCTGATGGACTCAATCATCTCCTGCTCGATCACAAAGAGAAGAAGCCTGTCAGTGGTGGACGGGCCAATCTGTACAACACAAGTCAGTTACAGCAGGAGCAGCTTACTGATCTCTGTTTGTCGGGGGCGAAGAGGAAGAAGTCCAGGAAGACCTTGTGGACCACCGAGTGTTTGATCACTTGTTCTCTGAAACACGACACCAGTTGTTCCATTAAATCAGGTGGAGATTAAAGTCTTGTAAAACACAACCTAAACATTTCTAACACGTGAAGTCGTCCCTCGCTGTATGATGTCATCACTCTGTGGAGGAGCTGAATCCCCTCCTCTCTCTAACGTTGCATCAGCTCATTGAGTGTGCAGCATTAGTTTCTGCAGCTCTCTGGAGGTCTCAGTTTCAGACGGGCTGAGTTCTGAACTTTGGTTTTTAACACTTTCTTTCCTTTTGCTGCTGCGTTTGGGGTCGTCGCCGGTTTCATGGCCACGTTTTAGCCGTCAGACGGCCTCACACCGGAGTCTAGAATATTTGGTATCCAGAGGAGTTCATGGTCCACTCAATAGCCGCTTTCCCACTAAAATTAGCACGTTCACGCTGGTTTTTCAAACGTGCATCGACCCGCTCATAATTGGTATTTCACTCTTTGCCAATTGAAAAAAAAAAGCTGGGTCTGGTGTCGCCACCATGCTGGGTTTGTGTTGATGATGTCAGCCATGCGACAGAAATCAGGAAAGTAAAAAATGGAGAGTAGGGCTGGAGAAAAATATCAATACACTGAAATATCGCAATATTTTTATATGCTGATATTATATTGATATTTAAATATGTGGTATCGATCTATTTTACTAATAAATTCTCGCGAGATTTCGTCGTTCAATCAAGAAATCTCGCGGGTTTTTGTAAAATCTCGTGAGATTTCACCATTATCTGATGAAATCTCGCAAATTTTGTAGGTAAAATAGATCAATATCTCATTTTTAATATCTATATGAAATCTGCATATGAAAATATTGCGATATATCAGTGTATCGATATTTTTCCCCAGCCAGAGTGGAGAGCGAGTCAGGCTGTGGCCAACGTGCTTTCTTGTTGCAGAGAAACATAACAGGTACCACAGGAAACAACGCTGCAGTATGAGACATTACATGAAAGGTGCTGTACAAATAAATTTGCCTTTGTAAATCATGAATAAATACAGCCAATTAAAGCCATTTATTTTTAAATGCAGTCTTGCTGGTGGGAGAATGCAGTGTGAAATATTGCCACATGATTAGCTTCTTGTCTCACAGGTGTCAGGTGATCATTTCGTCGCCCCTCTAAACCAGCAGCTGCAGACGGCAGCTCAGCGCTCATATACTTGGAGAATAAAGCTTATTCTGAACTCTGGCTGCTCTTTCTACGACGAGTTAATAACAATAACTGGAATAGAGATGTGGATCTTACTTCTGGGCCATGGGGGTGATGATCTGCTTCATCTCATCTATGATGCCGTTCAGCTTGTCCGGGTTGGTTTTAATCACTTTCTCAATGGAGTTTCGCTCCACTGACTGGAGACAGACAGACAGAAAGCACTTCTTTATCCTGGATTCTCCACAGAGAGCCAGATTCTCCTGTAACTCCCCTCCATTCCTTGCGTGTACCTTGCAGATGGTGTATGTGTTCCCGTACAGCTCGTCGGTGATCTGCAGCCTCTGCGCCAGCATGGCCTTGTCGTTGTAGGCGTATTCTATGATGACCGAGGCGCCGGCGTGACGAAGTAGCTGCTTCACTTTACCCTTAAATGTCCCGATCACAGCTGCCACCAGCTCCTTGTTCCTGTGGAGGGAAGACAAATAAATACACCTCATATTGATTTCCAGCTGAATTTTATAAAAGAGAAAAAGCAGCTAGCCTGCGGCGACTCACCCGTACATGAGGAGCTTTTTCACCACGTGTCTGCCATACTGGGACTTGCACAAATCCAAGGTGCTATCTACAGGAGACAAAGCCACCGACGGTAAACAAGCTGGGCTACGGATGAGAAGACGGGTGAAAAACGAAGCCCCACCTTTTATTTCCTCAAATACTTCCTGTCTCTTGTTATGGTCGCAGAACTGGATGAAACACTGCAGCACTCGCACAGAGTCGTGGGCAAACGCCATCTGCAGGGATCAGAGAAATCATCAAAGCTGAGAGAAAAGATTTAACTGCCATCATGTTCACCCAGCGGCTGGGATGGTTGCTAGGACATGAATGCATCTTATTCTGCAAATGCATGTTTAAACAGTGTTGCTGCAGCAGGAACAAGGCGACACGGACCTGTTTGACCTTCCCTCGGATCAGATCATGAAGCTCCTTCATCAGCTTCTTCTTCATCTCCTCATCACATTTCTTCCTGTTGATACAAACATAAGTTTTATTGGCTTCTTTTCTATGTTTGTTTTATTCTGTGATATCATAACAAACAGGTTTCACCACCTTATCATTTTGTGTATTTAAAAAAAAAAAAAAAAAAAAAACAAGAATGGTTTGCCTGAATTTAAAAGGCAATAAAGCCATATGTTGCCACAACTTACAATGTCATAAGATAATCAAGTTGTAACATCAAGAAACACAAAAACATAAAGTGCATGAAACAACAAAAAGGGACCATCACTAAGTTTACCTGAAATACACGAGCCTGTAAACATCACATAATAGATTAAAAGCGATGTGTATTGAAAACGTTCGTACCTCCTGAGTTCTTCCCACACACGTTTAGACTGAGAGAAGATGTCGAACATGTCCCTCCTCTCTGCCTGCTGTCTGCTCTTCTTCACCTCCCTTTTTCTTCTGCTGCCTGTTCAACTTCAACTCCTCCTTCGTCAGCTTCTTCTCCTCTCCTTTACCCTCACCTCTCTTCACCTTCTTTGTCGTTGGACCTGATCACAGATGCAACAACAGGAAGAACTTGTTCATACACCTGTAACATCAGAGGAGCAGCTATAAATGATTCGCTGTGGACAAAAACAGATATTTTATCACCTTCTCTGTCACCTCCAGGATGTTTTCTCTTCCCCTGAGGTGATTTACCAGCTTTCTGAAAAGCCGGTTTGTGTTCTCTCTTTCCTCCAGCTCTGGCCATCACAGGTCTGCCCTTGTTGATGTGCGACTTTAAGAGTCTTTTACCACCTGGTTTACTGCTTGGTTTCCCACCAAATTTGGTCCCTATGGAATCTGGATAAAATCAGACATTAATAAAGCTGCTTTAATGACACGTGCATGTAAAACTGGTTGATGTGACACCTGCTTTACCTTTTCCTTTCTGGGTAAGCGTCTTTCCAGCTTTGGGAGACATCGGCTTCTTGTGTTTGGCCTCCATCTTCATGTGTGATTCAGATTAATACTGGGACGAAGATACATATAGAAAGCCGGGTCAGAACCTTTACATACCCCATAAACAGTGTAACTATGGCCTATTTTGTGTGAATGAGTATCACAAAGTAATGACAGAGACCTGAAGACTTGATATTCAGCAGATTACCAGACCTAAAATTAAAATCACACTGCGAAGTAGTAGTAGTTTTGCTGCGAGTGATTTCGTGTTTTCTGAGTTTTACATCGCGTTGTTTAGCTTGGCTTGCTAACAGACTAACAACATAACTATTTAATACAAGATATTATCAATTAACAAAATTGGAATATAAAGAGAAAATAAAAACGTAAAAGGCATTTTTACAAGCCTAACTTACATTTAAGCCGCACGCTGTCCGAGCGCCCATGTGTTCTGTAACCACCACGGTTTACGGCACAGAGCGTCCAATCAGATTTAAGCTTTGTTGTCGCAAAGCGTGCGGTTTTACGACGACGCTTTATTGATCAAAAGTGGCTAATGTTTATTTCAAACGTGTATTAATAACTACGTTGAAATATCCCGATCATTGTACAGTCAACGCTGCTAAAACAAAATATCACAAAGAATGTGGTACTAACGTACTTCTGTGTCAGGCTCCGAAGACGCCATATTTGTTTACGGGTGGTATTTAAAGAGACAGACTTCGTTGCCTTGGTTACAACGAGCGAAACTAAAACTATTTTTTAAAGACTTTATGAGGTTGATTTAATTTTATTCCCCGTCCCCCCATAGACTGGTGTAATGCACTTTCATGTCTATTTTCTGTCAGTTTGGGCCAGACATACGAAGAAAAGACATTGCAATGGTTTGTAGAAACTGCTATCCCTCGTTGCCTAGCAACGTATAACAAACCGTTAATTTACGCAGGCCTGCGTTTACCACAACCTTATATGCACCCATAAACGCTTCTGGTAAGTATCATGATGCAGAATAACAGAAAATACAACTGTATACTGGATGGATAGATGGATAGATAGATAGATAGATAGATAGATAGATAGATAGATAGATAGATAGATAGATAGATAGATAGATAGATAGATAGATAGATAGATAGATAGATAGATAGATAGATAGATAGATAGATAGATAGATCACAACACATTGCGTTAAATTAACACATTATAGTCTTTAGTGGTTTGTTCAGTTCTGTTACTGCATTCGGTATATAAAAAAAAAATAATAACACTGAATTGAGCATTCTTCCATTTAATTAACCTGCAAGTTGCTTTTTGTGTGACAGATAATCAGCCAGAGCAACAAGTGATACAAGAAAATGTCGGATGAAAACAAAGATTGTGTTTCTGATGAAGCTGAGAGAGCACAAACAACTCCACAGGAAAATGTTAAAGGTATTTTCTTTCTGTCTTTTTTTAAATATAAAGAGCGGGTTTGAAACATTAAACTGATGTAGTTCAAGATAGCATTTGAATTTAGCTACTGATGATAACATGGCAGTTGAAATGAAAGCTTAAAAAAGTAAAATTTGGATATAAGTGGTAGAATAGCTTAATTCTAGATAACATAAAAAATGTTAAGAACATTTTAGGTGTTTGTTGTAGTTCTTTACAATTGAGACATTCTTTGATTTTTAGAAGGGGAATTTCTAAGTCGCTGGTATCTAAAAACTGCCTGCGATTGATTTGTTCCTTTCAGGAGACGCTGACAAACCTTCGGTGATACCCCAGGATTGTGATGAAAAACCAAAGAAACAGCTGCCGACAGACATGTACTACAAATATGAGGACATTCACTCTAGACCGTCCATCACACCTGACTCTGAAATCCCAGAGAACCTCCTGCACCTCTCGTATCCTCTTTTTTGTTAAGTACTTTTTTAACACCAAGAAAACAGATTTACATCTCAACAACAAATCTTGCTCTTGTTGTTCCACCTCAGATTTCACTAAATAAGCCTAAATAAGAAAATGTTTATCATTATGAATTGAAGTGATATAATAGGATTATCTAAAAAGGAAATCTTTTATCAAATGTCAGTAAATATGGTCTTTATCCTTCATCATACAACCAGTCACTCTTTTGGATATGACAGCGGGCGCAGAGATAACCTAAAGCTGTTGGATGAAAGGACTCTGATTTTTATAGCGGGCAACCTGCTCATCCTGCTGGATATTTCCACTAAGGAGCAGAGATTCTTGCGCTCCTGCAGTGGAGGAGGAATTGGGGCCATTGCGGTAAGGCAGCTAATAAAACATAAGTCTTGTAAATGAGGAATGGATCCAACATGTGACTCAGCAGTTAACACAGATAATAGGGACTTTACTAAAAACCTTCAGCTGTGGCATTGTTTCAATATTATGTGTTTTACAAGGGAAAAAAGTTGCATTGGAAAAAATGACAGCAAAGTTAGATACAATGATACATCATGAAAATGTCTAGACCACCGTTTCCAAACTGGGGGTCACAAACACCAAAGCGCATTATTTTGGGGGTCGTGGCTCAAAAGTTTAAAAAACTACTGATTTAAAAAAAAAAAAAATTCCAAGAAAAATATCACACACTAAAAACTCCTGGGTCAAACTGCTTGGTTAAAATGGGACCATCTAATATCTGGGTTATTTTAACCCATTCATTTGGGCTGTTGGGTTGTTGACCCAGCTCCTGGGTTAAAATAACCCAACATAGTAGTCAATATAACCCAACTTTTGGGTCAAATATTCACCCCAAAAGTTGGGTTTAAAAAATCACCCAATTTTCTGGGTTGAAGTAACCCATAAATTAGTTGCTCCCTTTTTAACCCTTTCTAACCCAGGAGCTGTGAGTGTGCACTCGTGTGTCTACTTGTTGCTATTTTGTCTTTCTTATATTAGTTCTTATAATAGTTGTCATTTTGTTGTTGTATGGTCCCTCCATAATATAAATAACACACACTCCCATATGGTCAAAAGGTGATTCAATTCAGAGGATTTGCCGAATTGTTATCAATATTTTTACCCACCCGTAATATCCCAGATGGGACTGACTTTGAGTTACATGATGAAGATAGCAGTATATATGTTTTTCCTTAATTTCTTTTAACAGTGTATTTTTATGGCAAGAAGCGAGGGGGGATTGCAAAGACTGCAACTGAATTAAACAAAAAAAACAATAATTTCTTGGAGACCTCTAAATTGGAGCCCTAATTTTACATATTTCTTAAAGACTATTTCATCTGTACGTTTAAATAGAAGGGATTTCTTTTATTAAAGTCCAAAATATAATATCCTGAGAAAACAGGGTAATTATCTTATCTCAAGATATCAAAGTTTGTTATCTTGTTATCTCGAAATAACAAACTTTGTTTTCTTGAGAAAATTATTTCGTTTTCACGGGATAACGGTCATTATTATCCTGAGAGAAAAACATAAATTATCTTGTTATCTCTAAAAAACAAAGTTTGTTATTTCGAGATAAGAAGATAACAAACTTTGATATCTCGAGATAACAAGATAATTATCCCATTTTTGCGGGATAACAGTCATTTTTATCCTGACATAACAACATAAATTATCTTGTTATCTTGAGTAAACAAAATTTGTCATCTCGAGATAATGAGATAAAAAAAAACTTTTTTTTGAGATCACAAGATAATTATCTCGTTTTCACAGGATAACGGCCATTATTATCACGAGATAACTACATAAATGATCTCATTATCTCGATACAACAAAGTTCGTCTCGAGATAATGATCTAGTTATCTGAAAATATGTGACCATGATTGCTCTGAGCTTACTTAACCCCACTGTTTAAACAAAAGATTTTTCATTTGAACTCTTTAATGAGGAGTTTATTGTACAGATGTGGGGTTAATACAGGCAACTGCCAAAATGTATTCCTAATTTTTTTTTGTCTTTGTTTGTATTGTTGTTTATAAAGGTGCATCATACCAAGAAGTACTTTGCTGTGGCAGAGAAAGGAAACAACCCCAGCATCATAGTCTACGAATATCCTTCACTAAGACCTTACCGCATCCTCAGAGGTAAATGTGACCATGTTTCGTGCAGATATGTCTTGTTGTTTATCATCATTGTTTTATTTGATGGCTGTTTTTTAATTTTTATGTCTGTAGATGGCACAGACCAGAACTACGTCTCTGTGGCCTTCAGCTATGACGGGACCTTTCTGGCGAGTGTGGACAGTGCAACTGAATACTTGCTGACTGTGTGGAACTGGAGGCAGGAGGAGGTGATGCAGATCTGCAAGGCCATTTCTAAAGAGGCGTTCCGGGTCAGCTTTTCCCCGTACAACCCAGAACTGCTCACCACGTCCGGATCTGAACACATCAGGTGAAGGGTTACATTTACAAGCTCAAGATACAGAATGTGGTACAGTCGGTTTTGTTAAACGCTAAATGTCTGATTGAGTTCAGGAAGAAAACTAGATTTCTGTGGTTTGATATGAATGGAAGTGAATGAGTTAAGTCAGTTTGTCATATTGTCTTACTGTATATTGATTGTTGGATCCTGAACTGAACCCGTGAGATCAGCAAACATCAAATCATAATCTACTGAACTGTTAGAATATTGTATCATAATCAAACTTGTGATATAGAAGTCCCACCTGATTATAAGTCGCAGGAGCAGCCAAACTATGACAAAAAAAGCTGTGACTATCAGTCCGGGAAATACACCCCCCCCCACCCCCCACCCAGTTGCTGTTGTTACTGAGTTCTGTTGCATTACATTAAGACGTCGATAGAAAATAAAAGCAAAGAACAAATTATAGTCTGTATTTTACACAGTGTCTCTTGGTTAGGGATGTATACTGAGTATCAGTATCGTTTGGTACCGGTTCCTGATCCTAATGATACCGGTGTACCGTTAAGATTCTGGACAAATGATACTCTTATCGATACTTTGAGCCTGAGAAAGTAAACATATTGTTTTTTCCTAACAAAAACTGGCCAATTGTTGCAGAAGTGCCTCCAATGTACTGTTCTGTTCTGGTTTTCTCTATGATCTTCTGTTAGAAGTGTTTAATTGTAAGAATATCCTCTGTTATGTTCTGATCCTCCTGGTGGGAATGAAAAAAAAACTTTGAATCTTTTAACATTTTGTAATGTCTTTATTATTTACACTAAATTTCATTGTAGTGTCGATAAGAGTATCGGTAAACATTGGTACCAATAAGTAGTATCAATATTATCCGTATCAATAAAATCAAAATGATATACATCCCTACTCTTGGTGTTACCTAAGACAAAAACACACCTCCCTTCTTTGTCTCAGGTTCTGGAAAATGACCAACACGTTCACAGGCCTCAAACTCCAAGGGGTCAGCTGTAATTTTGAGACAACTATAGAAACTGATATTGAGAGCTACGTAGAGCTTCCTGATGGAAAGGTATGTACCCTCGCTGGGTTTAAACCCTGAAAACCTAACAGCCCAGAGTCGAGGCTACACTCCATGTATTTAATCCCTCCCTGCTACCGCGTAGGTAATATCAGGCACAGAGAGGGGGAACTTGCTGCTTTGGGATGGAAATACTGTCAAGGTGGAGATTTCCCGCAATGAAGACGAGACCTGCCATGTGGGGACAGTCCAGCCGTTTGCCCTGGAAGATGGTCAGCTTAGGACATTTGGCTCTGATGGAGCAATCCGGGTAACATGAAATGAACACTTATTATTTTTACAGATATGTAGACTTGAAACAACAAGAATATAATGTATATTACAGAATGAATGCAGTTTGTTATGTTTTTATAAACACATTGACTTTGCGATCCTCCCGTTTAGGGATGGGACTTTGAGAGGATCAACACAACTAACATGGACAGCCGCTGGTTCCAGATGGATCCCATTAATGAGCTGGTGGTGGGCCGCAATGTTTGCCTCTCCTCTGTGGTCTGGAGTTCTCTGCCCGACTCTTTTATCTGGTTTGCTCAGGTCAGAAGGCAAAACACTGAATGTCTGTGAGTAGTAGGGCTGAAACAATTCATCAAATTATTCGATTAGAAAAATGATCGATTAATACTTTAGTGATCAATGCTTCATTTAACTTTTTAAAGTCCCGCTTCACACATTGCTTCCGGGCTGTAAACTATTTCCGGACACTCCCTACCAGTGGGTGGCAGTAATGCACCTACTTGTTGCATGTCAACCACAGTCTTTGGTGCCAATTTGGACTCATTATTACTCCATTGCATCTCAGTCACATCTTTAAAAACATAGAAAGAACTTATCAGATTAATCGATTAATCGATCGATTACAGGGGTAGATTAATTGACTATTAAAATAATCGCTAGCTGCTGCTCTAGTGAGTAGTAGTATCTGTAAAAGAGGATGCAGGTGCAGCTTGATCCTGGTCTCTCTGCTGGGTGGTCTTGCAGGATTCCAAGGGAGCCATCTGGAAACTGGATCTTTCATTCACCAACACAGTGAGTTTCTTCCAGCTTTTGTTTTGTTTTTATGGAAACATTTCCACCCCACAGACATCCGAGATAGTTATTATGTCTATTTCTATGGAATAATGGATGATATACACAAGGCCAATGATATGTTTTTTGTGTTATGGAAAACCAAAAGGACCATAATTCTTCTCCACGAGCTTTGGCATTAAAAAGTGTGTTTTTATTTAAGTTCATGTCATTTCATTTTCAGGGGAGCAGAGCTCCCTTTAACTCCCCTGTAATTTGGACCATGGTTTCTCTAATCTATTACCTATATGTGTCAAGGCTTCTGATCCAGAGCGCCTGTTTTCCTCTCCATGCCGGAGCAATCAAGGGCCTGGACGTGTCAAAGAAATCCCATCTGATGGCCACGACCGCTATGGACTGTGAGCTCCCCTCTCCTTTACACCTAACTTACAGTCTTTGCAACAACTCACACGAATTTATTTTGTTTCCTGTTGTTTAGGCACAGTCAAAGTTTTTGACTTCCTGGCCAAAAGAGAGCTGAGCAGCATCCACTTCAACTGCGGTGGAACAACTCTTTGCTGGGCTCCATCCATGGTGAATGTCTTGAAAAAAAAGTGCATTAGTGCTTCGCAGACAGAGATGGCAGGACGCTGAGCTCTGCCGCTGTAATGTTTACCTTCAGGTCAGCCAGAGTGGAGGTTTACTGGTAGCAGGCTTCGAGGATGGTGTGGTCCGCTTACTGGAGCTGTACAACCCTCAGAGCCTACATAAGGGGACAGATCGCAGCCCTGAAGTCGATGCCAATCTGCGTCTCAAGAAGGCCTTCAAACCTCATAATGCTCCTGTAACTGCAGTGGCATACGAGAGAAACGGAGAAATCCTAGCCACAGGGGTAAGTTTTCCAGAACGATGGCACTCAGGAACCAGTAGGACTCAACAAGCAGCACCAGTTTAAAAAACAAGGCATGTCAGTCAGCATATGCAGACACATGTATTACCATATAACATGTGAACTCATAGGGGAAATGTGCTGCTCATTTGTGGCTCAAACTGATCTCAAGAGATGAGATTTCTCCGGTTCCTTAGGAGCAAGAAGTGAGCTAAAAAAAGAGAAAAGACTGAGATAAAGGAGGTTGATTTGAGACAACTATTTGAGCCATGCTTAAGAAGTGGGATAAACAGAGGAGATCTCATAATTGACCCTTCGCTAAGTCCCGCCCCCCATGGTTACAGTTGCTAAGTCTGGCAAACTTTCCGTTTTAGCTCATTTCTGCGTACATCAACATGGATTGCTGTGATTTCAGTGAACATGTTCTGAAGGAAATTGTGTTAAATTTCTGAAGTAATAGCTGGGAAATATCAGAGGGAGCTAGACAGAGAGGACTGCAGGATGCGTCTGAGGAATTCATTCATTTGTCCACGGAGTAATGTTGATGAAGAGGATGTTAAAATCAAAGCGAAAGCTCAGCGTTCATACGGAAAGACTCAGAAACTCCACGTCTTGATGATTCATGTCCAGAAAAAACATATAAAGGAACAACAACGTTCTTGCATCGCAGAGTAAGTTAACAGATTGTTTTATTTTAAGCTAACTGTCATGTATGACTCCAGTAAGTTTCAGGTATCTGACGTGTTTTAGCCTGTTGCTGGATGTTTTCCCCTTGACCAGGATGTTGTTCCCACATCGTGGGTTTGATCAATACATTTAATTTGATCGGGATAGCAGATACTGGATCTGATCAGGATAGCAGATACTGGACTGAGAAACTGGCTGAGGACCGTGTTATATTTGTCTCTGTTTGGTAACCAACATGACTTACTAGTGTTTATCTGGTGTATTTGTTTAGCCTTCAGCGACACACGGCTACCTTACTTTATGTTAAAATAGTAGCTTTTACTTAATATTATACCGCTGTCTTGTAGCTAACTACTGTGCTAGGTGGTGTTAGCGTCTTACCTCGGAATAAATAATTTGTCCAGCTCCGTGTTCAGCCTCATGCAGCTGCAAGTGAGGTCTTCCACATTATTTAATCAGTCTTTCACGTCATTTAATCCATATTCCACGCTGTTTAGTCCATATTCCACATCTCTCCGCTTGTGTTCTTTTTTGGTTTTGAGAGGGCAAAAAATACAACAGCACCCAAATGTTCTGGATGTCTGTCATCAGACTTGAGAATCCCATCTATGGAAGTGAAGTTTGCCAGAAACTCCTTTCCTCGGTTACGGTTGCTAACGATGACTGGTCAGCGGCAGTTCTAGGGTAGGGCTGGCGAAGGGTCAGTTGTCTGCGCCTGATCTCAATTACGTCTCAAGATGTAATTGAGATCATCTTGTATGTGTCTTAGTTGAGACCTAATTGAGATCAGGTGCAGAAAATTATGAGATCTCTCATATGTTTATCCCACTTCTCAGGTATGGCTCAAATTGTTAACTCAACCTCCTTTGTCTCAGTGATGTCTTTTCTCTTTTTTAGCTCATTTCTTACTCTTAAGGAACCCTTAGGAGAAGTAATTCAGAAACAAATTATCACAGAATGATACCATTGTGAGAAGCTCAAACTGATCTCAAGAGATGAGTTTGAACCACAAATGAGCAACATATTTTTCCTATGGGAAGAATCCAATTTGAAGATCTGCTAGAGTTGGTTTATATGTGTCAGTTTCAGGAAAGACACTTTTCCATTCAGCGGTCTGATTAGTAAGAACTGGAGTTAAACATGGGTGCTGGTGGTGAAGATGACCGTGCACACTAAAAACTCTTGGGTCAAACTTCTGGGTTAAAAAGGGACCATCTAATTTCTGGGTTATTTCAACCCAGACATTCAGTTGTTGACCCCCTCTGGGTTAAAATAACCCAAAATTGCCGTCAATATATCCCAAATTTTGGGTCAAATATTCAACCTGAAAGTTGGGTCAAATAAAATAACCCAATTTCTGGGTCGAATTAACCCAGAAATTAGTTGGTCCCTGTTTAGCCCAGCAGTGGGTCAAAACTAACCCATTATGGGTTATATGGTTTTTAGTGTGTTAGGTTAAAAATCAAACCAGGCTTGATGAAACTGCATGCATAAAAGTAAATGTACGAACTGTACATGCATATATTTAAAAAGTCTGGATGAAGGACAAACATTTGGAGTGTTTGCAAACTAAACAGTGAATTTTCAGACAGTCAGTAGCTATTGTCCTTACTAAGGAGTTGGCAACACTATAAATGCCTGGAAGAAAAAGAAAAGAAGTACCTGAATTCATGAAAAAGTACCAAATTCCTTCAAAATTGTAACATGACAAAATACAGCTTTTTTTTTTCTTGCTTTTTTTTTTTTGAGGCAGTTTTAAATGGGCTCTATGCACGACTCCACTACTTCCTGAACTTAAGGTGGCTCGTTTGTTTCCTGTCTTTCATCACTGGATGAACTGATTAATCCAGTGGGTGTGTCTGGCCAGTTGCTGAGATCAGACACACCTGGGTTAATCAGTTCGTCCAGAAATGAAAGACAGGAAACAAAGGTGCTACCTTAAGTTCAGGAAGTAGTGGAGCTGTACATAGAGCCCATTGCAGAAAATCTGTCTTTTTTAAAATCATATTTTCAAAGTCTTTTCTTCTATGAGGGAACTGCTCAACTAAGATCTTGATATAAATCACTGACTGACACACATGCTTCTTCAGGGTGTCTCTGCAGGACAAAATCTTACAATCATTGCATAAAGACAGTTTCATTTTATATATGAAACAAACATTCAGCTGAGCTCAAAGTGCACCAGGTTTTGGTTTATTGATTTTAAAGTTTCAGTTGCTTACACATAGCTGAACAATATGATAACTCTAGAGTTTCTCATGGTTTTGGGAATATTGATGTAAGAAAAAAAAAAGTAATCCACTGATTATCCACTTGATTAGGAGCATACAACTCGAACATTCACACTTTAGAAAGAGCAACAGAAAATTTAACACATTTTATCAAAAGGAGAAATATTAAGAAGCTGCTTTAGGAAAGACAGCCAGCTACTCATTTTACAAAAACATACAGTACCCTTGAATGAAGTAATGATGTCACACATTGTAGTATTGATGAGTAACAAAGAGCAGTCCGACTCTTTTTGGCACAGATTGTAATTCTGCACAACTTATTCATGCAAATAAATTACTACATATCATATTAAATCCTGTATTATGGCAATTTCAGAGGAGGAATAAATGATGGTAATAGACATTTATTAGACAAAATATAAAAGGTTGTGAAAAGATAAGATTTCAGACATAAATAAAATTAGTATTTATTTATTGTACAGATTTGTTATCATTAACTTCGTTAAGACTCATTTGCAGTGAGGTTTACACAAAGCTGAGCTGCTATTTTACATTTAGTTGTTGATTTTCAGCAAAGTTGCTGCTTAAAAAAGATAATATGTACGGTGGCCCACAGGTGCACTGCAAATGTAACTACAAAACAACTGCAACAAGAAAGTAGAAAAGCAAAAACAACCGTAACAAGAAATGCTGCATTAATGAAAACAACTCTAACAAGAAAATGCTGCTATAAAACTAAAACAACTGCAATGTGAAAATGCTGTTGTTTTCATTTTTGCAATATTTCTTGTTGGGGTTGTTTACATTTATGCTGCATTTTCATGTTGCAGTTGTTTCTCGTTTTTTGCAGCTTTTTCTTTGTTGCAATTGTTTTCGTTTATGTTGCATTTTCTTTTTGCACTTGTTTTCATTTATGTTGCATTTTCTTGTTGCAGTTGTTTTAATTTTTGTTAAATTTCTTGTTGTAGTTTTAATTTTTGCTGCATTTTCTTGTTGCAGTTGTTATAGTTTTGCAGCTTTATCTTGTTGCAATTATTTTAGTTTATGTTGCATTTTCTTTATGGAGTTGTTTTAGTTTGTGTTGCATTTTACTTGTTGCAGTTGTTTTTGTTCATGCAGAGTTTTCTTCCTTCAGTTGTTTTTGTCTATGAAGTGGCATTTGCACTTGTAGGCCACTGTAAATATGGAAATAAAAGTTACACCAATCAGTAGTTTGACGTCATAGTCACTTCAAAAGTTCCTCTGACTCTTTTCCTTTTCTTTCATAGTGTGAAAGAGTTAGAGAACAACAAAATGTAGAGAAATATTGTCCTCCTTTTTAAATATCTGGTCAGGTTGTGGTGTTGAATCAGTGGATCTTGATAGCAATCCTAACCTCAGGTTGACTCGGGTATGACTAAAAAGAAGTATTAGACATGTTTTAGAGTTGAATTTTCTGGCATTTTCATGCGTCTGGACAACTCAACTCAGTAATAACGGTGTTTAGCTTTTAATCCATTCTAATCCAGGGAAAAGCTAATAATAATGATTTCTGTCCGTTTCTGTGGAGTTATGAGTTTTACTGACAGGGTCAGATGCTATTGCATCATAAGTAAAAAAAGATATTGTCATTGATTTGAAAGAAGTACAAACTGCTTGATTTGTTGCAAATATCTTCATAAAAATCTTGATTTAATTTAATGTTTTCTTTATTCCTAAGTGTAATCTAACAGGTCAGTAGTGGAAATGTTGACATTGCTGTTGTGAGGGCTTTTTTCTAGTCCTTAATTTTTGCTGTTTGTTTCACTTTTTCTTTTCATCCCCTCCCTTCTGTTCAGAGTTCAGACTCCACTGTGTTCTTCTTCACGGTTGGGGGAATCTTACCAGCCCATCGGGTTTATCCACGTCCCCTGGGCCGGTGTACAGGCACTGGAGTGGTACCTCACTCCCATGTAAGGATGAATTTACACAACATTCATACATAAATATTTCTTCAAAGTTATAGATTTAAGCCTTCTTTTGTTTGTTTTATATTTTTCTCAGACTGAAAACAGCTGCTCATCTTGTGCTGTGGAGCTGGGTCACGTGGTGGAGGT
>JALJCO010001152.1:0-33621 GCA_023101725.1 Atherinomorus stipes
AAGGGGTGTGATATTTCAATTTTTCTATTTCTAATAAATTTGCAAAAATTTCTACATTTCTGTTTTTTCTGTCAAGATGGGGGTGCTGAGTGTACAATAATGAGAAATAAAATTAACTTTTTTAATTTTCGCAAATGGCTGCAATGAAACAAAGGGTGAAAAGTTTAAAGGGGTCTGAATACTTTCCGTACCCACTATAAACTCATAGCACATAACACATAAACTCTTAACTAATCATTACTGGTTCCTTTAGATTTAAAAAATTATATAATAGTTCTCTACAGTTTCTCTCTGGCATGAAGTATATTTAATATAAATTTGCATCAACACATTTTCTTTGGCTGAAATATGAAAAGTCCTCCATCCAAGTGTCCGTAATGGCAGTGATCAGCTAAATGAAAAATGTGTTAATTTGGAATAAACTTGCAGTTTCAGCTCGATAAATACATTAAAATCCTCTTACTGCTCTGCAGACAATCAGCCAGTTGCTCCTGCTTCATATTCTTCAGAAAGTTGACAACGATTTTCAGAAAGGCCTCCTTACTGCTCCTCTTTTGCTCTTCATCCTCATCAGTGATGACCTTAGTCTGATCATTTTTCTCCTTGGAGCATTCTTGTTGATCTAGACCTAAGGTCTTCTGGTACCCCACCAGCTCGTTTTTTATAAAGATGACAATGTTCTTCTCAAGAAGCTGTGACAGAGAATAAACTCAGTACAAGACAAAATGAAACTGCACAGCTGTAAAATCAGTTTTGGGGTTTAAGTTCTTTTAAAATGTAGACCTTGAATATGCTTTGGCGATCTTGTAGATGAAACCTAGAGTCCTCTGGGTTTTCACTGGAAAAAAAAAACAAAAAAAAACATTGATTTGATTTGATTCAGCTTTAGTCATTTTTTTCCCCTCCACACAGACTTCAGAAATATAAACAAAACAAAATGGCAGTTAAAAGGATACAAAAACCTTAACTCAGAGACACTGGCGATGGAGACATGAGCCACTTTTCATTTTTTGAGCAAAGAAAACAGTTTGTATGTTACATCTTACCTCTTAGTGACAGGGGGAAGCTCAGTGTTGAAGTGTACAGGTTTTCCCATGGACCGTTCACTCTGCATGGACACACCACTGGACGTCTCCTGACGGATACTGGGGCAAACAAGGCACATTTTGAAGTAGTGCTCTCATATCTGCCCTCATTTCTTTGTTTTGCCCCCAAGCAGCAGCTAGGATTCTTTTTTGTATCTTTTTAAAATCTCGAGAAATATGTTAGGCTTTCTGAAGGTCTTTTAAAGTTCTTTCTTAAAACATTGGCTTTTCTTCTTATCTCCATGAAGAGAGATGTTCCGATTCCATTTTTTCTCCTCCCAATACCAATTGACCTATAGCTAAACCATAAAAAGCAATGAGCCAATCACAGTGCGCACAGCTAGCCCAATATTCTTGGACATTCTCTGATTCAATGTCCATTGACATGCATTGAAGTTAGTCCGTTTTTGTTCGTTTTCATGTGGGGTTTTTTTGTTGTTTAAAATGGACAAATGGTGTGCATGTCGTATATGCAACTCCAACACTAGGTATCGTGAGAGGCTGGGCGACTGGGTGTATTTTTTTGCCTTTTCCCAAGGCACATCTCAAACGAGAAAAGTGTCTGCTTTGGATAAAGCTATGCAGCAGACCAAAACATCAACTAAATGTGGATAAAATTAACAAGGATGTTTACATCTGTTCTAAGGTAAGTCAACATCGTATTTGAAATTAAATGAAATGAAAAATACTTTATTCATCCCAGAAGGGAAATTCAGTATTGTAAAAGCTCACTCTTTTTTCTTTTTTTTTTTTTTAAATAAACAAAAAAGTCAGTCAGTCTTGTTCTTTAGGGTGATGGCTGCTGGCAGGAATGAATTTCTGTATCTCTCCGTCCTACAGCGAACTTGACGCAGCCTCCCACTGAACACACTCTGTTGATTCTTCACCGTGTTGTGGAGAGGATGGGAAGTGTCCTCCATCATCTTCATCAGCTTGTGCAGCATTCTTTTTTAAACGATCAGCTCCAGCGGCTCCAGAGTTATCCCCAGCACAGAACCAGCTTTCTTGATCAGCTTGTTTAGTTTCTTCAAGTCTCTGATTCTGATGCTGCTTTCCCAGCAGATGGCTGCAAAGCTAATTGCACTTTCCACAACAGACTTGTAGAAGATCTGCAACATCTCTCTGCAGACATTGAATGATCTCAGCTTCCTTAAGAAGTAGAGTCTGCTCTGACCTTTCTTGTAGATGTAGTCAGTGTTGCATTTCCAATCGAGTCTGTTGTCCAGCTGAACTCCAAGGTATTTGTAGTTCTCCACCACCTCCACCTCCTCTTCCAGGATGTAGACAGGACTATGCTGCTTATTCTTGCTCCTCCTGAAGTCAACAATCATCTCTTTAGTCTTGCTGGTATTTAAGATGAGCTGATTGTTACCGCACCATTTCACAAACTGATTGACAAGTTCCCTGTACTCGGCTTCTTGTCCATCACTGATAAACCCCACAACTGCAGAGTCATCAGAGTATTTCTGCAGATGACAGGACTCAGAGTTGTACTGGAAGTCTGAGGTGTACAGTGTAAAGAGGAATGGTGAGAGTACAGTTCCTTGTGGTGCTCCAGAGCTGCTGACCACCATCTCAGACACACAACCTTTCAGTCTCACAAACTGCGGTCTGTTTGTTAGGTAGTCATAAATCCAGGTGGTTGTGGAGGGATCCACCTGAAAGTTATGGAGCTTCTGACATAGCAAAGCAGGCTGAATAGTATTAAATGCAATTGAAAAATCAAAGAACATGACCCTCAAAGTGCTGCCTGACTGGTCCAGATGAGAGGGGGCTCTCTGAAGCAGGAAGATGATCGCGTCTTCAACCCCAAGCCCATTACGATATGCGAACTGTAATGGGTCCTGAAAGGTGTTCACTTGCTTGTTGAGGTGAGCCAGTTAGAGTCTCTCCAGGACTTTCATGATGTGAGATGTCAGGGCAACTGGTCTATAGTCATTTGGTTCAGCTGGTTGTGGTTTTTTAGGGACAGGAACAAGACAGGATGTTTTCCACAGCACAGGAACTCTGTTCTGTCTCAGGCTGGTGTTAAAAAGGTGCTGGAGGCGGTGTTTAGCTCAGTTGGTTGAGCAGCCGCCCCATGAACAGAGGCTACAGCTCCTCAGTGCAGTTGGCCCCGGTTCGATTCCCGGTCCAGGTCCCTTTGCTGCATGTCACTCCCCACTCTCTCTGCCCCTTTCCTGTCGCTATACACTGTCATATAAAGGCCACTAGTGCCCAAAAAAATCCTTAAAAATTAAAAAAAAAAAAAAAAAGGTGCTGGAGAACCGGACATAGTTGTTCTGAGCAGGTCTTGAGAACTCTGGGACTGACACCATCTGGACCTGCAGCCTTGTTCCGGTTCAGTTTCTCCAGTTGTTTCTTGACCTGGTCACAGGAGACAGTCAGGCTGGAGGTGGAGGCAAAAGAGGTCTCAGGATGTCCTGATGTGGAGAGAGAGGAGGCTGTGTTCAGGTCCATGACTGAGGTGCAGGGTGACAGAGTGGAGGTGGGACAGGAAAGCTGTGGGCTCATGGAGGGTGTGTGGTGTGTTGGGTTGTCAGCAGGGGGGAACTGAACCTATTGAAGAACATGTTCAGTTCGTTTGCTCTGTCCAGACCTCCGTCAGTCTGGTCCCCCTTTAACTTGAAGCCAGTGATCTTCTTCATTCCCGACCACACATCCCTCATGTTCTTCTGCTGGAGCTGGCTCTCCAACTTCTTCCTGTAGTCCTCCTTGCACTTCTTAGTCTGTGTTTTCAGTTGTTTTTGTGTGGTCTTCAGTAACTCCCTGTCTCCATCCCTGAGAGCTTTCTTTTTGATGTTCAGCAGCTTTTTCAGGTCACTGGTGATCCAGGGTCTGTTATTGGGGAAGCACCTCACTGTTCTTGTTGGAACGATGTTGTCCACACAGAAGTTTATGTAATCCGTCACACACTCAGTCACGGTGTTGATGTCATCTCCATGAGGTTCACAGAGGACATTCCAGTCTGTGGCCTCAAAGTACCCTCTCAGAGCATCTTCAGCCTCAGTAGACCAGGTTTTAATTGTCCTCCTAATGACTGGTTGCTGCTGAACGATGGGCTTGTAGGTGGAGGTGAGAAGAACCAGATTATGATCTGATCTTCCTAATGGAGGCAGGGCAGAGGAGCTGTATGCATTCTTTGTATTTGCATAAAATAAGTCCAACATCTTATTTTCTCTGGTAGAGCAGCTGACAAACTGCTGGAAAGTTGGCAACATAGCAGAGAGGGAGACGTTGTTGAAGTCTCCAGAGATCGCCATGAATGAGTTTGGATGCTGTGTTTGTAGTTTAGCCACGACGGAGCTGATGACATCACAGGCTGTCTCTGGTGCGGTACCTGGTATTAAATAAACCGCTACCAGAATAACACAGGCAAACTCTCTGGGTAAATAATATGGACGAAAACTCACAGCTAACAGTTCAATGTCTCTTGTGCAGATCTTCTCTTTGACAGTGACGTGTCCTGGATGGCACCAACGCTGATTGACCAGCACTGCAATTCCGCCTCTCTTCCGCTTCCCGCTGAGCTGTTTATTTCGGTCTGCACGCATGCAGCCATGTCTCGGTGAAACACATGATACTGCATTCTCTGTACTCTTTCTGAGACCTTGTTAGCACTTTAAGCTGGTCCATCTTGTTAGCTAGCGATCTCACGTTACCCATCACAACAGTTGGAAGAAACGGTTTAAATCTCCACCGTTTTTCTCTCTGCCTTACCCCTGCCCTGCATCCTCTTGTCTTTCTCCTTAACTCCACTGGGATTTGACGTGTTATTTCGCTGAAAATCTTGATTTGGGAGAGTTTTAACAGTTGATCCCGGTGGTAAACAATTTTTCCGTTGCTATGGATACTCATCATAACAAGTAGTGAAAAAAGCCAAATATATGAGGAAAAATCTCCTGAATTGCACACCCTTTAAACCAGCATATAAAATCATCCAAGAAAAACCTTATCTGACAAGTAATGTCAATAAAAAAGACAACTATATTTGAAAAAAAACACAAAAGTTAAGGGAGAGCTATTACAAACTGCAGCTACCTAGCAGCGCATTCCAGAATTTTTTTTTTTTTGAGGCAACATATTGTCACTTTGCTGGAAAGAAATATTAAGTTATCTTCAACATCCCTAACGTTAGCCTAAGTTAGCTAACACTAGCCAAACGTGCTAGTTTTTGTACTTTGGCAATGGTGCATAAGAGGTCAGCTATAACTGTCGTGTTGTATAGATGTCATGTAGTAACGTGGGTAATGACACGCCTCTGGCTTACAAGCTGCAGCCAGACTCTACTTAGCTCCCATGGCTGTTTCATCAGTTTTTGGCAGACAATCACTGTTTGGCACAACAGCAGCAGCCGCACAGTGGTTTGTGCAAGAAAGTTAGGGAGCGCAAACTAGTTGCATTTCCAGAGACTTCAAAGGCTTGATTTTGACTCGCAGTTTAAAGGAATAGTTCACCCACAGAACGATTTAACTTTATTTTCCACTTACCTTCACGGTGAGCAAGACTCTGGAACACTTTTTTAATATTTCAAATGCAGCCGGCGATCAGGAAGGCTTCTCGTTTTCCCCCAACCTTCATATAATGGAGTTCGATTGAGCCCGAGCAAACAAGGTTCTTAGAAGTCCACAAAAACTTGTCAATATTCCTCCATACTGCTCGTCCAATGTAATCCAAGTGTCCTAAGTGAGTAGCGTCCAGAATTTACCCGAAACGACATCATTTACTATATTGTTAGAGCCTTAAAAGAAGAATATATTACTCCACGGAGCGCGCACCTGCGCATCCACGAAACTACGGAAGTCTTGGCGTTCAGAGCCAACGCTGCCGATAATACAAGTGTAGAAGAAGAAATTCACTGTTTACATTGTGTTAAGAGCAACAGAGCTGCAGACGAACCGGGACAAACACAAGAGGAGTTGGATATTGATTTAAAACAAATAATGAAAGAAAAAGAGAACGCGCGATCTCGTCTGCCGCGCCTTCCGTAGTTTCATGAACGCGCATCGGCGTGCGCGCAAGAGATGCAATGTACATCTATTTTGGCGTAGTTTTGAGTAAATTATGGGCACTACCCAATCAGGACACTTGGATTACATTGGACGAGCAGTATGGAGGAATATTAACAAGTTTTTGTGGACTTCTAAGGACCTTGTTGGCTCGGGCTCAATCGAACTCCATTATTTGAAAGTTGGGTGAAAACGAGAAGCCTTCCTGATCACCGGCTGCATTTGAAATATTAAAAAAGTGTTCAAGAGTCTTGCTCACCATGAAGGTAAGTGGACAATAAAGTTAAATCGTTCTGAGGGTGATCTATTCCTTTAAGACTTGAATGTTTTTTTGTTTGTTTTGTTTTATTTTTTAGTGTTTTACTTTATTATTTTTTAAATTTTTACCTCGTCCTGGTCTCGGTCTGATCCAGCGTCTGCTGTCCATGTTGACAGCTGTCATTTCCCGAGACATCACATAGCACCTCTCACTGAATGTTGTTTGTGAGTGGAGGGGGCGTGGCTTAGCCATAGGTCAATTCTGATACTTGTGCTGTACGTATAGATGGGTTTTTGAGCAACGTCACAGATAGGATGCGCGCGCATCCAGGGGGCAAGAAAACACAGAAAAAGCATTATTGAACTACGAGAAGACATGTATTTTACGTACAAGACTCGACTTTTAACGCAGATGAGGTTAAGATATGACTTGAAAGTGTCGGGGAAATATAATGTTTATGTCGTGGTATTTGTTCGGTTGCAAAAATCAAAACATTAATGCATGTAAACAGTTGAAAATGGTGAAAATTGGACAGTAGGCATGACTGATCTTCACAAAACCCTCTCAGATAACTTATTCAGGTTCAGACTACATGATTTATTTAGTCTTTCACTGTGGTCACCATGTAGGATTAAACCACCACAGTGGCAAAAAATATTCCGGTGTTCTAGTCCGGAGATTGGTACTAATACCTGCATCTCTGCCGCGATCGGCTGCATCACAACACTGTATCTGTGTGTGACAGCCGTCCTCTTTTCAGACAGGAAAATAAAATAAAAAAAACTGATGGTGGAGCCGTTTACAAACATTCACACGGCATAACAACGCATCCCGGAGACTTAATACAAAGTACGGGGGTCGTAAATCAGATGGCGTTTGAGTTTCTACTGTTAGCTTGCTAGCAGTTGGCTAGTGGTCTACTGTCCACCACGATCTCATACACAATAAAGCAGAACGTTACACAAGCAGCGAAACTTACCGACAGCAATGCGTGTTAGTCCCTAACAGCTGGAATCAGCTCCTTTCCAAACGTAGTGATGATGTCATCGTTGCCTGGTTTAATCCCAAACTAGTGAAAGTTGCTCCTGTATGAAGGTGGTGAAGACAACACCGGAGCTGAACCTGCTGCAGACAGCAGACTGTTGTGGCCTATTTTGGTTTTAACAAAGATTCTAAACGAAAGTTTAAGCCGCTTTCTAACTCAAGTATTTCAGGCAAATTTCAAATGAGGTCCAACACAAATAATATCCATGTTTTAACAAGAAAAATGCTGTTTCCGGGTGATGACTCCCTTGCCAAGTTAGTGTGATGATAATAGAAATATAACACAGCAACGCTGCGTTGGTATTTTTTGATTCGTCATCAAAATACAGATTTATTCGATATAATTTAAAATACAACGATCTCAGTTTGTTTCGTTAGGTTACTTTACATTTTTATTAATGATATGAGTGTGCCTGGCCAAAAAAAAAGTCGCCACCAAAAAAAAAAAAGGTCATTCACTCTGATACTTTGTTGGACCGCCTTTAGCTTTGATTACGGCATGCATTCGCTGTGGCATTGTTTCGATAAGCTTCTGCAATGTCAAAAGATTTATTTCCATCCAGTGTTGCAATAATTTTTCACAAAGATCTTGCATTGATGATGGTAGAGTCTGACCGCTGCGCAAAGCCCTCTCTAGCACATCCCAAAGATTCTCAATGGGGTTGAGGTCTGGACTCTGTGGTGGCCAATCCATGTGTGAAAATGATGTGTCATGCTCCCTGAACCAGTCTTTCACAATTTGAGCCCGATGAATCCTGGCATTGTCATCTTGGAATATGCCTGTGCCATCAGGGAAGAAAAAGTCCATTGATGGAAAAACCTGGTCATTCAGTATATTCAGGTAGTCAGTTGACCTCATTCTTTGAGCAAATACTGTTGCTGAACCTAGACCTGAGCAACTGCAGCAAGCCCAGATCATAACACCGCCCCCCACAGGCTTGTACAGTAGGCACTAGGCATGATGGGTGCATCACTTCACCTGCCTCTCTTCTTACCCTGATTCGCCCATCACTCTGGAACAGGGTAAATCTGGACTCATCAGACCACATGACCTTCTTCCATTGCTCCACAGTCCAATCTTTATGCTCCCTAGCAAATTGAAGCCTTTTTTTCTGGTTAGCCTCACTGATTAGTGGTTTTCTTACGGCTACACAGCTGTTCAGTCCCAATCCCTTGAGTTCCCTTCGCATTGTGCGTGTGGAAATGCTCTTACTTTCAGTATTAAACATAGCCCTGAGTTCTACTGTTGTTTTTCTTTGATTTGATCTCACCACACGTTTAAGTGATCGCCGATCACGATCAATCAGGATTTCTTTCCGGCCACATTTCTTCCTTGAAGATGATGGGTCCCCACTAGGGTTGTCAAAAATATCGATACTCCGAAAAGTATCGATACTGAAATGCAGTATCGATAACGATACTAATTTGCCATGGTATCGATACTGCAGTGCGCGCGCACTCGGCAGGCAGCAGCCGGCAGGTAAACAGCGGCTGACCGACCGACAGGCGGGCAGAGAGCCTGACAGCTCATGTTTCTGCTGCTGGAAGTCCAGACCAGATGGTCTTATTAGAAAACGAAGAAGGAAAAAGTCTGTTTGGAAGTATTTCACATGCAGCAGATGAAGGAAAAGCGAAAGACGTAGACAGGTCTGTGTGCAAACAGTGCGTGGTCGCAACGAAGCTAGCAAACCTAGCGACACATCAACATTGACCGACATCCTGGCCTTCATGATGAATTCAGACAGGTTAGTTACTTAAAGCTCCCATTTATTATGGAACTTAAAAACGCATTATTAGTGATGGTTAGCGCCACTGCTAGTTCGCATTTCCCAACCTGGACCTTAAGGAATAGGTGTATGGTACGTTCACCGGTAACATTTCTGTGTCACTCTAATTTCTTCGGATGATATTCACATTTCTCGCCGTCTGTGTATGAATGCTATATAGAGGCTGAGGAGTTGTCGTCACAGCGTGTCGCCCCGCCCCTCCGAACCGGCGTTCCGGCATGTTTCTTGTACGCTTACTGAGAGCTACGTTGGTTGTGACTGGAGATGCTGGGTTATAATGTTGAGTGAAGGACAGTGCCAGCTCTTCGCACAGTCAAGATGATCAAAAAAAAGACAAACAAGGGCGAGTTACGGTTTTTCAAGATCTCCGGTTTGAAAAAAGAAAAAGAAAAAAAAAATCAGATTGTAAACTGCTGAAGTGACAGGGGGCGCCAAGTGGCTGACAGCTGCAGTCTGAAGGAAAGAGATTAGTAACATGAAGCATGCCGTGTGTTCTCCAGCTAGTGATCCCTTTGTGACTGATAATTGTGGTATCCTTAAAAACTACTCTGTGATACTGTCCTTGCAGATAGTTTTAATAATGAGGAATCAATCAGTACGATGTGCGCCACTATAAAGATCCTTCCCTCACAAACGGCCGTGCTCAGCTGGGAGCAGTCATGTGGAACATGTCATCGTGTTTGCAGGAACCAGTAAACAATATTCCAGTCATACCAGTGTGCCTGTGAAGATGCTGCTTTGCTGTGAGAATGAACCGGACACTACGACCCTGGATAAGATCGTCCTTGTTTGCTGTGCATTTGCAAACGTATGCTAAAGACGAACACTCAAGCTAACATGAGTTGATGAAAACTCCGGTTACTTTCTTTTATCTGTCATTTACTCGTGATGTTCGACATCACTGACATCTGCCTGAGTCTGACAGCTTATTTTGGTCTTTCACAAATCAGACACACACTCATCACTGTTTTCTATTTTATAAAAAAAATTATTGAAACCACGTTAAATATCGTCCTCCTTACATGTTTACTGACAGCTCACAAATGTTTTCTTAACTAGCAGCATAACAGTTAACTGTGTAAAAGGCAAAATAACACTTCTCTAACATTAACAGAGCAAATTTACAAATATTACCACGTTACAAACTGATTGTGAAGACTAAATAATTCACAATGCATCAGCCGCATGTCTCCATGGAGGACGGAGGTAAGCGGTCCAGACTACTGTCCCACTCTGATCCATTCAGCTCAGATGGGTCCAGTCCGGATATGTCCCCTAGTTTCTCCAAATAACTCTTCTTTGTGCTAGACATTAAATTATTCCTGTACGGCTTTTCTCCTTTGCTCCTTTTCCCTTCAATGTTAAACTCCCGACAGCTCTCGTTTTGACAGTCAAATCTGTACAAACATCATGGCGGCGCAACTCCGTTTCGCTCAGAATTGTCACGTGACTCCTCAGGCTCTATAATGCGGGTGAAGGAGGCAGCGGGTCTCTATAGAACATTATCTGCAGCAGAACTGCTTCATTTCACCAATACTTTTAAGATGAATGAGAGAACGAGTACTGTGCTGTTCACAACTGGTTGCTGTCAACTTGAATAATTTAATACCTCGAAATATTCTATTTTTTTTTTGTGTGTGTGTTTACCTCAAACCAAAAGTGGCGTCATTGTTGCTATTATTATAGTTATTGTTATAGTTTTCACAAAGTCAAAACCAGTTTCTTTTCTTTTCTTTTTTTTTGCATTGCCTCAGAAAAATGTTTGTATATTTTTTTACTATTGTCACTTTTAGATTTTGGATGTTTTACATATTAAAAAAATAATACCTCAGACAATTTCAAAATATTGTCAAATTGCATTATATTTGGGTATATTTTTTTGCATTTATTTGCACTTTTATTCAACAAGCATAAGAGAGTTTAAAGTTCATACAAATATTTCTTATGTTTTTAAGTATTTCTCTTTTTTTGTCCCCTGTAGTATCGAAAATGGTATCGAGTATCGAATATTTTTTTAGATATCGATATCGAGTTTGAAATTTTAGTATCGTGACAGCCCTTGTCCCCACTATCCTTCCAGTTTTTAATAATGCGTTGGACAGTTCTTACCCAATTTTAGTAGTTTCTGCAATCTCTTTAGATGTTTTGTCTGCTTGATGCCAATGATTTGACCCTTCTCAAACAGACTAACATCTTTTCCACGACCACGGATGTGTCTTTCGACATGGTTGTTTAGGAAATGAGAAGCAAGTCATTGCACCAGCTGCGTTAATTAACTTGTTGCCAGCTGAAATATAATCGCCCATGCAGTAATTATCCAATAGGAGGCTCGTACCTATTTGCTTAGTTAAATCCAGGTGGCGACTTTTTTTTGGGCCAGGCAGTGTACATATATATATATATATATACACATATGCGCAGGGCTTGACATTAACTTTTTTGCTCACACATTGCTAAACACATAAAATAAACAACAGCTCACAACCACTTCTGAGGGGCGGGCCATATAGTGTGTGGAAGGAGGGAGGGGCCGGTTGGGGGGTCATGCCCCCTACGCGACCCCACTCCCAGCATGACTTGGCACTGCCCCTCAGTTTTAACTGCAAACAACACACACCTTACACACATAGTCATGAGCGGGGGGGTGGGGGGGGACAGGGTCCTTTCATACCCCGGTCTCCCGGGGCGCTACTGGGGGAGGGGGGAACAGTGGCTGCTTCACGCGCCAGTGGTTAAGGCTGGCTGCATTGCGGGGGATCTGCTGGCCTGGGGGATGCCTGGCCTGCTGCGTCCGGGGGGGCGAACGTGTTGGGGGGCTTGGAACTTACGGCTCCTTCCCGGCCCGAGCTACCACTCAGGAGGCACGAGGGCATGGGCAAGAGAGAGGTGGGTATGTGAGAATAATGAATGAGAGTGTGAAAGAGGAAATGTGGGAGGGAGGAACTTGGGCTGGAAGAGGGAGGAGATGTGGGTAAGTGGTTGGAGGAAAGGGGGGATGAAGGAAGGAGTGGCATGCTCGTGAGTGTCTAGTAGGGATGGTCATGAGGGGCTGAAGGAAGGAAGGGCGGGAGTGTGATAGGTCAGAGGGATGGGCGGGGCTGGACATGTAAGGGGGACTGTATGGGGTATTGGGGGTATAGGGAGGTGGGGGCGTATGTGTGGGGGGTAGGGAGGGGTTGGTGCAGTTATGTGGGGGGAGTGCATGTGTGTGTTAGAGGGTATGAGGAGGTGGGGGTAGGTGTGGACGGTAGAGGGAGGAGAGTGTTGGGGGTGGAGGGAGGAGTGAGTGTGGGTATGTAAGGTCGGAGAGCGGAGTGGGTGGGTGTATGGGTGTGTGTGTGTGGGGGGGGGGGTACATGGAGGTGTTGAGTAGGGCTGGGCGGTGTGGGCGGAGTTTCGTATTAGGTGTTCGTGCCGGGCATCTCTGTGTCGATGTGGTGCGGTGTGGCTGCGGGTTGGTTGGGGGCCGGGCGCTTTGGTGGGGGGTGCGGTTTTGTTTGTGGCTTCCGGGGCTTTGTATGCGGGGCGGGCGCGGGGGGGATCTGTATCTTTTGTGTGGTTGCTCTTGCGGTGTTGATGTCTTGGGTGCCCGTGTCTCGATGTGGATGCGGTGACGGTATATCTTTCAGCCCTAGTGTTGGGGTAGGTGTGTGGGGAGTGTGTGTGTGAGCGTGGTGGCGGGGTAGGGGGTGGTAGAGGTGGTGGCGCCCTGGTGTCAGGTGTGTGGGGCAGGGACGTTGGGGTGGGGGCTGGCCTGCCCTGGGGGGGTGTCGTCTGGGGGTTCTGGTCCTCCTGGGTTTCAGTTGGGCCGCCCGGGTCAGGGGGGGGGTGGCTGCTCCTGGGCGCTTGGGCCCTGGGCCCGGCGCTGTCCCTGCTCCGGGGGGCACCCGGCGCCCGGCAGCTGCTGGTCTTGGTCCGCTGGGGCCTGGGCCTCCAGACCGCGGGGGGCTCCGGCTGGGGCCGCCTTTTGCCGCCCTTCGGGGGATGCATGTCAGCTCTTGGGGGGGGGGGGGGGGGGGGGGTAGCTGGGATCTGGGCCTCTGGGTGGCTGCTGGGGGCCTGGGTCGTGAGCCTTGCGGGCTTCCTCCTCCTTGCAGAGACGAGGCTGCATCTGCATGACTGTATCACCACGGAGCACCCTTTATTATGCATGTTGACACTGTGACACTGCTTCCCATTGCGAGGACTAGGTTTTACCTCTTCTCTACTTCCCATTGCGCTGACTAGGTTGTACCTCTTCTCTGCGTAGTTATGCGTGTGTTTGTATGATCTGAGGATATTTAAGCCACCTGCAGGTCCTCCTGTAGGGGATTGCTTGTTTTGTTTTCCAACAGAGACCTTGGTTGTTTAGGGATCGCGGTACAGATGTACCAGTGAACTGTGTAAGTGGATTCATGTTTTCTCTCCTCTCTCTCTTCCTCTTCCTTACTCCTTTCTCTGTTTCACTTTCTATCATTACCTCTGTTAACTTTCATTTCTCCCTTGTCAGGCCCAGCAGTATGATATGGAATGGTGTAATAGACAAATGTTTAATTAAAGAAATAAAATGAATAAACATGATATCAAGTGGAGCCTTATGTTCATAAAGCTCCGCTTGGTAAAGCAAAACTGTTCAACAGAATAAAGCAATCAGATTTCCATTCTGCTTGTTTCGATGCTGGACAGGACAAGTAGAAAGAAAAAAAAAAAACTTTTTTGCTCACCAGTCACTGTGGCCAGTGGTTTTCCAAAGTTACTAGCCACAATTTTGTTTATGAGAAAAGATGTTTGATAGGATTAAAGCCGACAATGGCCTGCTAAAGTTTACTTAAAAGGGACTATAGGCAAGATTAAGAAACGAAACGCAACTGCCGCTTCAGGTAACTGCAGCCAGGAGCCAAACCGTCACGGGAGCGTGCTCAAACTAAAGCTATAATGTTGTATGGGGCAGTGTGGGAAATTTGGACATCGAATTGCAGCGCGTTTTGCAGCACACAGCCTGTTCAAGGCAACGGACAGAAACGTGGGTGGAAATGTTCTTTTTGGTATTTAGCGCTTCATCACCCATTAGTATTAAAAAAAATGGACCTGCATGTTTGTTTGTTTTTTTAATTCCTGCCTCTAGTCCCTTTAAACTAGAGTTACAAACTTTTTAAACGTAAATGACTCTTGTACACATTCATATGAAGGCTACATAAAATGTTTAACACTCAAGGGGACTCATTTATAAAACTGTGCGTAGGATCTTTACTAAAGGTGTACTTACGCCCAAACCTAAAGTTTGCGTACGCAAAAAAACATTCAGATTTATAAAACCGTGTGTACGCACAAATTCAAGCAATTTCTCCTTTGTAAATCACACTCTTCCTGGAAGTTTTCGCAGGTGAATTTGGCTCAAATTTTGCCCCCATACACACCCACATTCTACCATAAATGGTCAATGCAAAGCACCTTATGGATGTTTCTGCATATAAATGACCCAGCTGATCTGAGGCATTTAAAGCTTGATCATGGCTAACAAAAAGACATTAAAAACGTAATTTTGCGGCGACTGAAGTGGAGGTGCTTGCTGGTAAGTTGGAGCCTCACAAAATTTTTTTATTTGGAATCGTGGATAAACTAAAGTCTGCTGAGTGACAGCAGGTTGTTGTGGCTGTGATGATGTAACAGAGTCTGTTCCAGAAGTCGTGCTGCAGAACTGTGGAGGAAACGCAGTGTCAGTGCGACTGTGCAGAACACAGAACATCTTTTTGTGTTGTGTGGTGCAGCGATGCCCCCCTCCCTGCATCTAAACACCTCAGCTGGTCTATGATGAGGCCGACGGCTCCACGACGGAGTGCGCTGTGGTCAACATCTGCTGATGCGTTGGGGTGGGCACGGTTTCAGCGGGGTGGTCTATCTGGGTCCAGTTCATAGACAACAGCGCTGCAAAAGTAAATCTGCTTATTAGCTAGTAACTCCAGAAAACGCGATCCCTTCTAAATCTCACATCTGTAGGTCCTCCAGCAGCACCAATGCATCCATGTGCAGCATTACGCACAAGTGTCCTCGGTATTAATATGCTTAGATCAGTCAGTTTGACTGCTGCATCTCATTACAATCTGTGTTAAATGTGATAAATAAATCACCCTGATGCTCATCGGGCAGAGGGATATGATAGTGAGAGAAAACTTTGATGAAATATTGATTTAACATATAAGTTTGCTTGTGGACCTTTTTATTCATTTGAAAGGTTCTTATAGTTTCGGCTCACCTGCAGCATAGATAACGCTGTTACTTTGAATCCTATAAAGTCAATCTATGATAATAATTTGATATGAAGGAGGAATTAAATGTTTGAGAATGACAGGATATACAGTGAGCCTGCACAGGGCTTGATCCCCACCCAGAGGAAAATTTTACTTCTCAAAGTTTTCTCTTTTGCATCTCAGGAGACAAAAAGGAGATCTCATCTCATCCCAGCCTCATTTAGGTTTCAAATCGTTCACATGAATGTCTCTTTTGTTTCTCCTAAAATTCACCAGGAGAAATAGTCTCATTTGAGACTTAATGCAGACATCCTGAGAATTATTTGAGAAATGATTGAGATCTCCTTTGGAACTGGAAGTGAGACTAGATTGAGATTTTGTGAAACTTTTTCATCTGGAGACGAGGTTGAGAAACAGGAGAAATGAGCAGTTGTTTCATTTAACGCTCATGTGGATCTCACATTTGTCTAGAAGTGAATGAGACCTTTCTGAGATCACTTTTCCAAAATTATTTTCCTCTGGGCGTCTCTAAAATGTGCGTGAGCAAGGTCTGTAGTTTGCTTAAAGTTACGCACATTCCTAAGCTAGTTTTTTTTCTATAAATCCCAACTTTTGTGTAAGAAGTTGCTTACACACTTCCTAGCCCGGTTTTGTGCGTAAGCAAGCTTTATAAATGAGGCCCCAGGTCATTATCAATCATTCAGCTCTGATAGGGTTCTGTGTAAAGCTCCTTTTATATGAAAATATGCAGAGTACCATACAAAGTAATAAAAAATGTGGTTTCTTTTTGCATTTTAAAAATGGTGCAGGGAAGTAAAAAACTGAACTGAAAAAAATCTGAAAAGAATCCCCGTCTGTTTCAGTATTTATTTACTGCAGTAGACTAAATAGGCAACTAACTACAAACTAAAAACAAAAGAGACTGCTAACTCTTTTCACCCCCACAGCCTTTATCCTATAGTTGCTGTCTGGTTAATATTATTATTATTATTATTATTACTATTAACAACAACAACAATAATAATAATAATAATAATAATAATAATAATGGATTCAATATATATTGTGTTTTCACTGCTGGAGACTCAAAGCGCTCACATTGGATCCATGATGTGTTCACTCCTCAGTAATAGTGGATGCTGCATCTTTGGGAATGGTTTATAAAACATGCTACTGTGCACGTTCAGGATGTTTACATCCCAAACTTGCAGTGACGTGTTCGGCTCTATGAGCACACCGGAGCTTGGGCGGATCTCTGCCGGCCAAGCTCACTTTGGGCATGGCTCAGCCTCGTTACACAGGTACTCCACCTCTCCTGGTGTAGAAAACCAGCGGAAAATCACTTAATCCTTGTTAGTGATGATGTCTCCCATAGTGCTCGAGTCCGACACGTGAAATCTTCATCATTAACTGCCCACAACCAGCTTTAAAACAGCTGCTGTATGAGGAATCTGGAATGACACATTTGGGAGAAAACTAAAACCAGAAAAGATGCTGCTTCACGGTCTGACTCTGAGCCACATTCAGACAACTTGTGCTTTCTCATGTTGAACATGAACTAAGCGCTGCAGGTAGAGCTGTGAAGATCGGACGTGCAGAAGGAAAGCTAGGAGTCCCCTTTGGAAAGCCGATCTCAGCTAGCAGTGCCTCGCTTCACAACTGCGCTCTCCACAGGAACCACCTCTAGTGACATCGGCCACGGATGGACAGATGAGCAAACACTGTGCGCAGGCAGTGCTCATGGGAGTTGTAGTCTTTTAGTCTAACATTTAAGTTTGTTTATTATTTCAGATGCCGTATGAGAAAACTACAATTAAAATGTAAACAGAATTCAACCCGCCAAAGTGGCTAGTTGGAGCGGCCGTGTTACCCGCCACTGCTGAAATTCACCCGCACTTGGGGGGTTGGCAGGTGTTAAAGGAATAGTACACCCACAGAATGATGTAACTTTATTTTCCACTTACCCTCATGGTGAGCAAGACTCTGGAGCACTTTTTTAATATGTCAAATGCAGCCGAAGATCAGGACTTCTTCTCGTTTCCCCCCAATGGAGTTCGCCAGGGTTCGAGCCAAAAAGGTCCATAAAAGTCCACAAAAAATTGTCAATATTCCTCCATCCTGCTCGTCTCATGTAATCCAAGTGTCCTGAGTGGGTAGCGTCCATAATTTACTTGAAACTACTCCATTTAGTATATTTTTAGAGTCTAAACAAGACTACATCGCATGCCCAGCAAGCACGCTGATGTGCATTCACGAAACTACGGAAGCCACAGCAGACGAGATCGCACGTTCTCTTTTTCTTTCTTTCTTTTTCTTTCTTTCTTTCATTTAGATCAATATCCAACCCCTCCTGTGTTTGTCCCAGTTTGTCTAGAGCTCTCGCGCTCTTACTATAATGTAAACAGTGAATTTCTTCTTCTACGCTTGCATTATCGGCAGAGTGGGCTCTGAACGCCGAGGCTTCCGTAGTTTCGTGACCGCACATGTGCGCGCTTCACGGAAGTAAACAATACTTCTTTTTAGGCTCTAAAAATATACGAATGGACGTCGTTTTGAGTAAATTATGGACGCTACCCACTCAGGACACTTGGATTACATTGGACGAGCAGTATGGAGGAATATTGACAATTTTTGTGGACTTTTATGGACCTTTTTGGCTCGGACCCTGGCGAATTCCATTGGGTGGAAACGAGAAGCCTTCCTGATCACCGGCTGCATTTGACATATTAAAAAAGTGCTCCAGAGTCTTGCTCACCATGAGGGTAAGTGGAAAATAAAGTTAGATCATTCCGAGGGTGAACTATTCCTTTAATGTCAAGCCCTGTATATGTGTGTATAGACAGTATAAATTATACCTGTGATATGATTATCCCAGGTATATGATTATAATGGTGACAAGGCCTGGCTTAGGTTATACGTGTAAAATATAAATGAATACAGCAAGTTGGAGCCATTTATTTTTAACTCATTGACTGCCAGACCTTTTCCGAGCAGAGCGCTCCATATTGCCAGGATTTTTAAAGGAGCTAAAAGCGATATATTTTCACCGCTAGGTGGGCTGGTGAGCACTGTGCTGAGACCAAAACAAAGTGTGCCATGATTGACAGTCTCTTACGCCCGCCCCCTCCTCCCTCACCCCCTCTCCTCATCAGCAAAGTTATGTCTGCCGAAACATGAACATTATCACAACAAAACACCGGATGTTTTGGAAGATGACGAGTGACGAAGTGAGTAACTGTTAACTTTATAATGCTGAAAGCGATATTATTTTATTTTGGCAAGTTACAGGTAATAGTTTAGTCCGTAAGTAATTATCACGCCGTTGATTTCGCCTCTTAATTCGCATCAAACGATGCTAATAGTAGTGGCAAGCAGTACACAGTAACAAATGTACAATATAACGGCTGTATATAACTTTTCTGTACATAAAACCCAAGTTAGTTGCAAAGTAATGTTGTGGATAGTGCAACTATCCGATTAAAATGAGGGTTACGTCTGTACACCCACTCAGTGTCTAATTTTAGTCTGTTCATAACTAATAATCACTCACAGCGTTTGCTAACGCTGCTCTGAAAATACGAGCAAAGACGTGAGCTACGTGGGTTCTGCAGTTACGTGGACTCAGCCGAGAACTGTTTTTGTTTTTATCAAAACCACATTCATCTGGCGCGAGATGACATCTCATTTTTATCTGATTACTAAGACAGGCAGCAGCGTCCTGTTTGCTGAGGCTGGCATCACGAGTGGAAGAGGTAAAGTCTTGACGTTGACATGGAACTGCACCGAGGGTCGAAGGGAGCTGGAGCAGCAGAGTCTGGGGCCCAATCCCAAACCGCCCCCTACACACTACCCCTTAACTATTGAGTGTCACTCACTCCCAATGAAGTCCGACCCGCAGCTGTAGAGGGCGCCTTGATTGCAGGTGGAGGGTGTTATTGAGAACGAGACGCCCTCTTCCCTCCACTGGAAAAGGAAAGCAGTCATCTCCGTGTCAGCACAAACACACCCGTGTCAAATAAATCTGTTTAGAAATACTAACTCACACTCATGTGTGAAGAACAATGTTTATCTTAAATAAATAATAATAATCATGATCCTAAACAAATAAATGACCAAAATTATTATTATCACTACCAATAGGCCTAATAATTATGACTAATGATAATTATCATTCGTCATTATCATTATAATAATAATAATAATTATTATTATGACTATCATAATCATCCTTAATATTATCATCATCATCATTATTATCACCCTTATTATCATTGTGCCAATAAGAGGATTATAATCCTCTTTTCTGCTCAAACATTCCCTTCCATGAGTGGTTTGAATGATACCTACACCTACCGGCAGCTTCGCTGTGCTAGCTTTAGCTTTAGCAACCAGAAATCTGCACATAGTGATTCGACTGATCAAATTACAAAAGAGAGAGCGATAAGAGAGACATAGAGAGAACGAGAACACGTTGAGAGAAAGAGTAACCAAATAATTTCGTGACAGAGGGCGTAAGAAATCTCAAAACAGTGGCTGAGCTAACGGCAGCATGTCTGTGTGCTGGACTGTGACTGTGAGTGAGCTCAGGTTGATCAGAGGAAAGTGAAGCGACTGGCCCGGACTGGACACACCCTTCCTATGTATCTACCATAGCTACCAATCAGTAGCTACTTTGGTTGAGAGAGAGAGAGAGAGAGAGAAAAGAATGCGCTCTGACCATTTTCCTTGAAATAATTTTTCAATTTCTGATTTTTGCATACCATCATGTTTGGGGGGGCGCAGTCATGGCATTTAGGGGGGCATTGCCCCTCCTTGCCCATGCCTATATCCGGCCTTGCAAAGACGGTTGTTTCTGTGGAGGTAATATCGGCTCCTGGTCATCTCCAGCTGAACGCTTGTAACAGCTGGGTTCAATTTCCACCAATTTGCTTGTACACTCTGCGTCGCTGCACCGCCCTGGCGGTGGCTGTTTATAGAGAAGGAGGTGCGTGTACGCGTGCACGTACATGGACGCAGCTGGACCAGCGATGTAAACACTAGAGATGGGCCGATGAAGCCTTGTGAATCTTTTGAGGCTTTTGCTTGACTGTATTGGAAAAAAGAGTCGAAACCTCAAAGCCTCATATAGTCGACCATGCCAGTGACACCTGGTGGTCAGTTGGAGTCATAGCAGCTCCAATCTTCCATATAAATCATTCAACTTTATCTTCCAACATAACTGAAATACAGTCTTACACTTGTTTGTCCGTCTCATGATCATCATGTAAGCATGGAGGTGTCGCAACATTTTTGAAAGTGTACCAGTAATATGGTTTGATGTCAGTGTCAATGAGCCTCACATGTTATCAGTCATCACGCAGATTCGATTGGGGCTTCAAAGCATAGTTTCGAGCTTGTCTGTCTCACTCAAGTGTCAGAGGCTTCGAAGTCTCAGTGTCAAATGTCCCATCTCTAGTAAACACTGAGCTGGAGATCAACACAGGGAGGTGCTGTATGACGTCATGCTATATTCCAAATAAATATACATGTCTAGTTCTGTACAGATTTTTTAATTTCTTAAATGTGAAAATAATGACTTTTCACTCATTGCTCCTTTAGGCATTTTCACTGATTTTGGGAGATCCACAGAATATTGTGTACTATGCCAATGCAAACACTGAATGTACCAAAAGAAAGTTTAGACTCTTCTTTAATCAGAAAAAAACATTTGTTTCTAACTTTTTCCATTCTTTAGTAATCTGCAGTAGAACATGTGTTTGTTGCAGCAAAAATGCCTGTTTCTGACAAAAATGTGAGAAAACTAGCTTTGAATGCTGCAGTGAGCTTCAAGTGTAAAAGTGTCTTTGATGCCAATATTTTTTTTACTTTAGTAACACCATCATCATCTGAACAGCTGTTTACTTCTATGAAGCAACAAATACAACACTGAGAAAAGTGTTTTGGAGGCAAAATAATTTACTAGCTAAATAAGCCACAAGAAGTTTGTTTCACAACATAATACTGGGCAGAAACGTCTCCCTCTACTCCTCACTCCTTCCCTTTACCGCAGCTTAGGTGCGCAAGCACAGCTACCCCCCCACCCCCCATCCGCGGGAAACACTGCATGCTGTTGACTTACTTTCACTTGCCCCACTTCGCTGCTGTATTTCCATCTATGGATGTGTCTTCGATCAATCGTGTCTGTCTGTTACCGATCACTTTTTCCACAAACTTTCCTCCTTCATCCACCTCCTAAACTGCTGCGATCATGACCGGTCGCCATGTTCTCTCCCCCTCGCAACAGAATCCAGCACACTTCTTGGGCTGACAAACGCTAACGGTAACAACACAGGCAGGCATCATAGAAGCGCATCACTTCCTGGTAGGTTTTTTTAAAGGAGTGATGACATAACAGCTAAAAACTAGATTATGTTGTTGGCATTACTTTATATGTAAATACTCCAAAGAAAAAACTGCATTTTTTACAGCGGAGTATTGTTTTGAAACGCCAGACCTCACTTCCTCAGTAATACAGTTGGGTCCGGTGATGATATGGAGCTTTACCCGGAGACCACGTTGACTTCATTTTGATTGGCTACAGCTTATTTGGCTATGACCTTATTTGGAGAATCAAGGTCAAGCTGTGGTCGGAGTTTGCTAAAGGCTAACTGCTAGCAACATGGGCACTTCAGACAGTGAGCTACGTTTATCAGACAAGACAGCATTTAGAAAATAAATAAACTTACAGGTAATGACAAGGTTGTGGCCCCCTCCCTCAGTGTTGCTGCAGACGTTTGCTTTTAAATCCATTTGTTTGAAAGCCCAGACCTGACTGCAGAGAAGTTACTACTAGCTCCATACACGAAGCTGAATCAGACAGGGAGGGGAGGGGGGAGCGGACGGTGCATAAACCGTTAGGAGAGAGAGAGGGAGGGGGGGGGGGGGGGGCGCTGTTTACTTGATAGTGTGCTCTTATTGGAGCAATTGAATTACGTAGAATGATAGAACTACGTAGAATGATAGCCTGCTGTCTGATTCATCTGTTTCTGAGCAGAGAGACAAAGCTGACAGACCATAAACAGGAACTTTGATTCTCACTCTGGACATTCACATGGCCTCATCAGTGCACAATAGATCATATTATACACCCAAAACCCCAGAAAAGGGAAATTTGATGTCATGGCACCTTTAAGCTTGTCTGGCACCGCCATCTGCTGGATTAGATGAAAACTACAGAAATAAAGATGATCAGCACTTGGTTCTCTCTGACAAGCTCTACCAGGGATTAAAACAGTTCCCCTGATTAAAATCCTTAATTAACGTGAAAACACGTGATTAGCAGTTAACGTTCAGATTTGAATTAACGTGTGTTTACACGTGAATGGCAGCCAGTGAGTTAAAAGGAGTCATGCTGGTGAGAAAATCTTGTGTGAAATACTGCCACACCACCACATGATTACTATCAGCTGCTTGTCTAACAGGTGTCAGGTGATCAGTTCTTCCTTGCCCCTCTAAAACAGCAGACTGCAGCACAGCACAATGGTTTTAAGTAGAGATAGGCCGATGAAGCCTTGTGAATCTTTTGAGGCTTTTGCTTGACTGTATTGGAAAAAAGAGTCGAAACCTCAAAGCCTCATATAGTCGGCCATGCCAGTGACACCTGGTGGTCAGTTGGAGTCATAGCAGCTCCAATCTTCCATATAAATCATTCAACTTTATCTTCCAACATAACTGAAATACAGTCTTACGCTTGTTTTGTCCGTCTCATGATCATCATGTAAGCATGGAGGTGTCGCAACATTTTTGAAAGTGTACCAGTAATATGGTTTGATGTCAGTGTCAATGAGCCTCACATGTTATCAGTCATCACGCAGATTCGATTGGGGCTTGAAGCATAGTTTCGAGCTTGTCTGTCTCACTCAAGTGTCAGAGGCTTCGAAGTCTCAGTGTCAAATGTCCCATCTCTAGTTTTAAGAGCAGTGAAGAAGAACTGTGTCAGTGCTAACAGAGCTTATAAATTAAGAAATTCCTGCTTTGATAAATTACAAGGTATTGGATCAGTGTCTAAACTCCAGTATTTGCCGATACTGATACCAGAATTTTGGGCAGTATCTGAGACATTTCAGTATCAGAACAACTCTATCAATGAATGTCTGAGACTCCTTTTCATCTAAAAGTTTTCATCTTGTTAGCATGGTTAGGATTTTAGTGTTATCATAGAACATTGATTTTTTTTTCTTATCTTTTACTGATTTAAAAAACACATTGAAGAGTTTTTTTCTCTCTCAAAAAGTTCCTTCAAAAGTTGCTTTGAGTCCCTGAAATGCCAATTGAGGAGCCCTGCAAACACCTGAACACAGCCCTTAACTCCCAGCCAATTGCTCCCTGTGTGCCAAAGCATGGCAGCCCACTGCTCGCTACTAAATCTACTACAAAACTATACAGAAATTAATTTTGCAATCGGGATTAATAAAGGTTCAAGGACAGCGTCTTCATTATTGCAGTAGGGGAATCAGTTGTACAGCTAGCAGTAATAAAACAATTAAAGAACAGTCATTTATTCAACAACAAAAGACAAAAAGAGAGGAAAAAAAACAAAACAGGTCGGTCTTTTCTGGAACACAACAGCTACGGGAAAAAAGAATGCTTTAGCATGCTAGTCCTGCATTTTGGCAGGATGTCCCTACGCCAGGGACCCCCAATTCCGGTCCTCGAGGGCCGTGTCCTGCAGGTATTAGTAGCTCTCTTGCTGCAACATACCTGAATCCAATCAGTGGGTAATTGGCAAACTTGTGCAGAGCTTGACATCAAGCTCTGCACGTCACAAGGTGTGTTGCAGCCGGGCAGCTCATAATACCTGCAGGACACCGGCCCTCGAGGACCGGAATTGGGATCCCTGCCCTACGCCCTGATGGGAGAAGCTGGAATTCACCAGTAGCTCTGGACCCCAAGGATGGAGTGGGCTTTACTCAAAGTTTTGCACTGGTAAAGGACAGTGAGGTCATTCAGGTTAATACCTGCAATTTTGCTGCACACTCTTACAATGCCCTGCAGTCTGCTTTTGTTTTTTAGGGAGATGGATCCGTACCAACAAATTAAACAGAAGGTGAGGATGGATTCAATAAAACAATAGTAAAACATGCACATTAAAGTGCTGTCAACATTAAAATTATGAGCTTCCTGTAAAGATACGTGCTGGTGGGCCTTTTCACACACAGCATCAACTTCAGTCTTGAAGGTCAGCCTGTCAACTATACAAGTCTCAAAGTACTTGTACTCACCGTTCAGTGACAGGGGGAAGCTCATTGTTAAAGTGTACAGGTTTTCCCATGGACCGTTCACTCTGCATGGACACACCGCTAGACATTTCCTGCAGAATACTGGGGAAAACAAGGTACATTTTGAAGTTGTGTTCTCAATTCTGCCATCAACAAATACAAATTTCTTTGTTTTACTCCCAAGTAGCAGCCAGACTTCTTTTTTGTATCTAGACTGGCTGCCATGCTGAGAACCAAAACCTCTAGCAGGGATGTAATATAAATACTAAAATAATAATTATTATTATGAACAAAACTCTACCTGGCTTATTAAGAAAGGGGGCAATACAATTGAAGGAGTAAATAAATAAATAAGTAAAAATAATACAGTATTCATTTCTTTAAAAACAAAAAGGCTGCTTTGTCCAACTAGTTGCTCTGTCATCCTTCCCTTGTACCGGTGGGGTTTTGTTTATTTTCAAGTGTACAGTTTCCTCCATGGAACATTTATTCTTCACATATTGTAAGAATATATCTGACATCACATTTATTTTTAGTTGATATGTTTGTTAAGCTTTTCCTTAAAAAGTGTGGACACAGCATTTAATCACCAGAAATTAGGCCTTATTCTTAAAGTAGAATGTTGAAATGACCTGTTTAGTTAAGTGTGTAGTTTTAATGGTCACATACATATTTTGAGGTTAGCATAGCCAAACTGTTAGTCAGTTCTTTGAAGCAGAGAACAGAGCAAACAAAGAATGTCTTGCCCTTGACAACCATGATTCCCTCCCAAGCGTGGGTGTATGGGAAGAATGTGAACCTGTGTGTGTTCCTGTACTTTCTACATTGTGAGGACCATTTTGCGGGTTTAACCAGTTGGTTGGTTCTCACTAAAAGAGCTGAAGAAAAATCCATTTTTGAGGGTCAAGATTTGGTTTTAGAGTTTAGGTTACAATTAGGTTTAAGTTAGGGTTAGGAAAAAGAGTTAGGTTTAGGCAATCAGTTGTGGTGGGTAGGGTTAGGGTAAGAGGCTAGGGAATGCATTATGTCAATGAATATCCTCACTAAGAAGTACAAGGATGTGTGTGTGTGTGTGTGTGTGTGTGTGTGTGTGTGTGTGGTGTGTGTGTGTGTGTGTGTGTGTGTGTGTGTGTGTATGTGTGGGTGTGTGTGTGTGTGTGTGAAATGAGTGAGGGAAAAACATGACGAGAGCATGGCAGGTACGGAGGACTGGAACAGGAAGAAAATGGAGTTGGCCAATGGGAGAAGACAACACCCTGTACAGAATAGTTATGATAATGTCTAGATAGGAGGAGCGACGATGAACAATAAAAGGGTTCAAGGGAAAAATAGCGGGGTTCTTGGTCCAGAATGCCTGGCTTGAACCTCTCTGTGTCTGGTTGGTACGGCTGCTGACTAATGAACCCAGAGATCTCTGTTACACATTTCTGACTCAGTGTATTTAGTAAATGTAGAAGTGAGAATTTAACTTCTGTGTCCTCGTGGGTTCTTCTCCATCGCCGAACCTTCGGAAGGAGGGTGTTACCAGGTAAAAGGTGTTTTATTAGTACTGCTCTGAAAGAGTGGAAATTAAGTACTGCTTAGATAATTATAAAAATGTGGAATTAAGTAGGCCTACTGCTTAAATCATCTGAGATTTGTGGAAATACAAGAGTACTTCTTTTGGAGATAATGATTAAAGCAGAACTCAGTAACTTCAGCTCGGGGCTCCCCCTAGTGGCGTCCTTTCACTGTCGTAAAGTTCAACCCCCCCTACACCCACACAGCACACAGACGGCTTCTCTACCTGCCTTTCCTCTATTTTGATCGCTGGATATATTTCTAAGCTTTTACTAGCTTGTTGATGCTACGTTGCTGCGTTGGTAGCAGCACCTCGTCTCCCTCTGCTCAAAGCAAAGACCTGTCTCTTCTGAAACGGGACGTTTTACCCGCGATTTGCGGGTAAATATGCCGTGGATTATATTTTTCACTGGTGTTGGCAAATAGCAGGTAAGAATACGAACTTTTATTTACTTTTTGCGGACGTGACAAGTGATTATTGAGCCTGAAGCAGTGATGCTTCACCCGGCGCCCAGGCAGCGCAGTTACGTGAATCACTCTGGTCCAGCAAAGAGTTGGTTATGAGAGCCAGGAGCCGTGTTTAGGTGGTGGAAGATAAAGAAATGTTTTCTTCCAATGGTTCAAACCAGAGCTGGAAGCAGCTCGGTAGATAGGGGACCTGAGTACCGTACAGCGGTTTCTGTTGTCACAAGTTCTGCTCGGGTCGGCGCAGGAAAAAAGTTGCATAGAGCTGCTCGCAGGCCAGAGGCCCCGGCGGGAGGGGGGGGAAACATTGAATCGCTCCGTAAACACTTTGTTTAGCCCCACGGGGATTCCGAAAAGCATTTATTGAGGTAAAAAAGTTACTGAGTGCCCCTTTAAGTAATTCACTTTGAGGTAAAACGGGCCTCCTTCCAAACAATATCCAAAGCTGACTGGAGGGGATGGGATCTCATGTTGGACACTGAGAAAAATATGATATAATCTTTATGTACAACTATTTGACAAATACAAGTAAAAAGCTGATTTTTTTTTCCCAGTGGTACACCATCACACCTTAACATTTCATCTATTAAGCCCTTAAGCTGCAGCAAAAAAATTTTTTTTTTTTTTAAGAGGGCCTATTTGTCATGTTGTATGTGACATGGCTACGACAAGAGCTCCCACTCTTCAGTTTTTGCTCAAAACAAAGTATTCGGTGCAGCAATATTATCTTCAAAGATTGAACTTAAATTAGCTTGAACTTTATTGTAATTGAAGATGGATTAGTTAATGTGGATCAATTTATCATCAACACAACAAGTGAAGAGGAGATCTAACTAATGCATGGGGACACTCCAAATGTAAATCAGCATTTTTACAATGAAACATTAAGGTGTTGGCCATGTTGTCTCTAAAACTAACAGTGGATGGTGCTAAAACGATGTAAAGTACTCTACATATTTTATGGGCAGTCTGGTAAATCTTGTGACTCATCAGTTTGTCTTTAAAAATGACCAACATTCTGAAAGATAATTTCAGAAAGAACCGCACCATCAAATTTCAGATGAAATGAAGAAATCTGTGTCTAAAAAGAAAAAAGGAAAGGTTGCTTCTTATCAACCACAGTCCATGCGGTTCAGAAAATATTTGTAAATTATTAATTCTGACCTTTGCCTGGAACAGAAGGGTCCATGGAGGACTGGATCAACTGGAAACTCTACTTCTACTCCAGAAATGTTGCAGAGCTTGGGTTCAGGTTGAGGAGAGGCCATCCTCTTCTGATGGATCCTGATAACAGAAGAGGTATTTGTATTTTCCGCCCCTTCCCTTCCTTCATTGTGGACGCACAGCACAGAGTACTTTTGTATTTAAAAGTCAAATACTAATATGACAAAAACTTTAAGAAATCAAAAAGATGTTTCCTTTTGTTTTTTCCTCCCAAACATTGCAAACATTTAAAGTAAATGCATTCATAATTTGTAGTGTATCCATGTGTGGAAAATAATCCTATCTGTCCAGGTTGGAATTCCCTGAAACAGCACTTGGAAAAGGGTTGGGATTTAGTTGATTGTTAATCATGTTAAAATCTATATCTGCATTTCCATTATAACTTTAAGTTCCTGTTTGACTTTATGTTGTTTTTGAAAAAAGTAAAAATTGCCAGACTGAATCAAGAAAAATAATTCATACAAGAAAATCTGCTTTTCTTTAAAAAGCTATAAGATCTTGGCTACTTTTTTAAAAAGACTTTCAAGAAAGGCTTAAATATTTTGTAAACAAAGCAGGAGCAGAACTTAATGATTTTAACTCGATTATAAGCCAAACTCAGTCAAGATACATGGTGTACTACATCAATAAGATAATTTATTGTAATTCTGTTTCTGTGCTGAAGAAACAAACATGATTATCAGCACATAAAAACACAACAACAATCAGGACATGGTTGTTTTAAACACAACACGCATTTCTGCTTTCATTTTCTAAACCAAACAATGACTAAAAGGCTGAATATTAATAGAGAATTTAAAACAGATGGCTACAGTACCTTTGGTGACAGATAAGCAGATTAGGAGAATATAAACTGCGTCACAGAGGAATGGCAAAGAAAGTGAAACTATCCACAAAGTGGGTGGAGATAGAGAGACCACATCCGCCGATGTGGATCAAACCGGTCAAACCAGTCCTACTCGTCACTGTGCCCCGTGGAAGAGGAGTGGGCAAATTTGCGAATTAGAGGGTGGTAGGGGAAGGTAGCGCCTTTTTCCTCTCTGATTGGCTCATTCGAGCCTTAGGTTTAGGGGAAAAGGACAGGGGAAGTGTTTAGGTTGGTCAACGTGAGATGACACTTCAGGGGAATTGATTCGGGAAAAGGTTCAGTACTCAGAGCTTCATCTATGTTCCCCTCTAGTGACATCAAGCGTCCAAATGGGTCCACAGCAGCCCGAACAACTCTGCACTCAAACCATCTCAGTTCTGCCCATGACCTGGTAATAAAGGATTTATCTAATAAATTATCGGCATCCAACACATACTATGTGCATTAATCGTGCCTTATGTATTTGACTAATTATAGGTATGGTTTGAAAATAAAACGTTGCAAGAAAATTAAGTATTCGCGGGGCGGGATTCGCACCACAGACTCCTGAGATAAAGGCATACTTGCCAACCACTGTACAATGGAAACAGATCAGTTTTAAGAGCGCCGAAAAGGATGGCATTCTGGCATGTCACGTAATTTTGATTTCATATGCATTAATTGTTGTGATCGTAATAAATGTGTTGAGTGCTTATGGAACTCCACAGGTGACATGGAGCTGAAATCTGTTTGAGGAAGTAGAGCTTCTTCAGTGTTCAGGTTGGCGACTTCAAAAAGTACAGATAATCTTCAAATAATCCCCGTCATGGGCAGGTGATGCAGGGGAACATTTATCAACGGGGAAGCTGATGATTTCTGTGGCCATATGTCAGAGGATCTTTCTCTTCTTTCAGCTCGGATAAATACCTGTCCACTTCAGTCTCGCGACCACTGAATGTTTCATGTGCAGATGTGAAACACAGATCGACATGTTACGTCATCTGTACAAACCGAGGCTTCATTTTGCTCTGGTCACGTGATTCCTAAGCTGATGGGCTGATGACACAAGATCCGATATGAAGCTTCTTTTAGACCTTTTTCACACTTCCTTGTTTTTTGACCGGAAATACACAACGGGCGAGGATCTTTGCTTCCGACAACAGTGTCTCAAGCTGGAAAGTCAAGTCATTGCAGCGCACCAGGCTGTTTTTCTTTTGCTCTGAAGCAGTCCAACATCCATTTCCAGGACTTTTCAACATCCATCGATGACAGACATTAATAGGGACGGAAAAACCGAAGCGTCAATAAACGCCGAGTCATTTTGACACGACTGCCGTGAGCACAGACTGTTATACTGAATGCAACCGCATCGATCCCTGCTGGAAACATTTGATACGGTCAGAGAGCAAAAATAAAATAAAATAAATACAATAAAATGATGTCCTCAACTCTTGCCTCAGTCCTGAGTTACTGTTTTCATCCATTAGTGTTAAAGTAGAAGAAAAGAGTTTTTATATTTTTGTCCTTGCATGCATGGAGATAGTTTAACTGTGTTGTGTGAAGTCGTGGCTGCTGTCATCTGTGGACTGTGTTGAACAGCAGCGCATGATGCTGCTTTGTAGCCGTGGATTAATGTTGCGTATGGTATGAGAGGCTGAGACGAGCCAGTTCGGGTCCAGCGATCTCTTACTGGACTCGAACTGCCTCGTACAACCCACAGCTGTACTAGAATAATACATGTATGTTACTCAAGGCTACAACAGAAGCATGTTAAATAAAAGCCACCAAACATACAGAATATTATTTAATTTATTTCAAACTCAGAATGAACTACGATGTCCTGCGATCTCCTGCAGTTTAACACGTTACAACGATACATCTGTGATCCTTATTTTGTTCACGATCATTTAAAAACAATAATTTTGAAATCAGAGTGATCAGGGAAGTTTGACCAAACCTATATAATCTTTAAAAAGAAAAAAAAGCATTATTTCAGCAGAGGTGATAATTTAGGAATTATACGTTAATTTGCGGACATTATGCACGTACTGGATGCATTAATAACACCTGCATGGTCACGCTTTATTTTATGTCAATGTTATCAGAGCGGCTCTGCAAATATCATTCTAATCTGATGCTTTCTTATGTCAGAAATGATTAATAATCGCGAGGTAAACCTCCTCTATAAACATTCAGTTTCGGACGTGATTGAATTACATTTAAAGCTTGTTATTAACAAACTCCGTCTCTTTAAAATCCCGGGAGCAGCTCAACACATACAGATGACAAAACAATGCATCGTTGGTCACATGATTGAAACAATGCAGGCAAAACTTCTGGTTCTTAAGATCGAGTAAACGGGCTCAAATGTAAAATCCAGAGTGGAAACATGATCCATTTTTTACATTTGACTGAAGTCTGGCCCTCACAGGAAGACCGGATTCTCGCCCATTACGTACTTCCGGTTTTTGTGAAAAAGGCCTATTGGAACGCCCCCTTTTACTCGATACGCGCTTCGGAGTCTCGGGTTAATTGGGCACATCACTACCTTCAGATAGTTTCTAACTTACTGGATCAAGGTAAAGAAAATTGTTATTTTTATGATTTTCCAGTGACATTTTCTGTGAAATTTTTAGTCAGTTTCTAACATGAGGACTAAATTTGTTGAAGCAAGTTATAATTACTCAATTGTTTTCATTTTAGTATATAGTAAAATTGTGCAGAAAATTTGTGTTCAAATTTGATACTACAGGTAAAAAGTGGAATTTGGTAGTAAATCCCTCAGTTGCCTTTATCTTTTTTTTTTTTTTGGTGCAAAATGCATTTTATTGGTCATTGTGTATCATAAAATGTTTTGATCAATCAATTACACAAATTACATATTGAATATATATAATATATAATGTATCGGGCTATACTTATTAATATATTAAAGGTTGATATGGAACATTTTTATTGAAAGCTATATTTAAAAAAAAAAAAAAAAAAAAAAACTTCACAGGTCGTTTGGGGGGGGGGGGGGGGGTGTACAGAATGAAAGTACAACATTTCCTAGAAAAATTATATTTAGCCTAAAAATAATTATAAAATAAATTTTAATGGGTTTGATAATGGCATTATATTTATGTCTATAGGCCAATACACGCTGCCACTGCGGGTTGCCAAATACGATCTCTGTGTGGAAACAATATTTTGGGCACAGGGGCAAACAGTGGAGATGACGAGTGAAGCAGCTGCTTCAGAGTCCTGGAGATGTTGTTATCCGTTTCTGAGGAGAAGTGACTTAAGAAGAGCAAAACCTGGAGTAAATTTAGGTGAAGACTTCACTAAATGGACCCACATAAACGTTTTCCACTGCGTCAAAACACGGAAATGGCGACTTTCCTCCTGGATCGGTAAGCTAACTTTGTTTCTCATTTTTTAGTGAATATTTTTTTGGATCGCAACATGATGTCTAGCTTCTGAAGATATTTTTGGTCTACTAAACTTCATCAGGCAGGTCTTATTCAAGTGATTTCTTGATTGAGAACAGATGTGGCAATAATCCAGCCTTGGTGTGGATAGAGAAATTGAACTCAGCTTTCCAAAGATGTGATAAACCACAGTTGATTTATGTTTTAACAGGAGGGGGCAATAACGTTTTCACACAAGACCATGGAGGTTTTGATTTCCCCTCCCCCCAATAAAAATCTTCATTCAAAAACAGCATTTTCTGTTTACTTGTGTTATCTTTGACTCACATTAAAATTTGATTGATGATCTGAAACATTTAAGTGTGACAAACATGCAAAAAAGTAAGAAATTAGGAAGGGGGCAAAAACCTATATACTGTATATATATATATATATATATACTGTATATATGTATATAAACATGCGCTGTGAGGTATCCAATAATGGCCATCCCTATGCGAGTTATGGTCTCTCCCTGGCCACTCCAGTGAAAAATTTCTGGCTCCACCACTGGCTCCCTCCACTTGCAACTGACAGTAGCCAGCCCGTTTCGGACAAGTGTCCACTCCCATTATTTTGGTCCGCCGGCCACTCCTGGGAAGGTTCACCACTGTTCCATACTTTTGTTATTTGTGGATAATGGCTCTCACTGTGGTTCTCTGGAGTCCCAAAGCTTTAGAAATGGCTTTGGAACCTTTTCCAGATTGAGAGATCTCAACTACTTTGTTTCTCATTTTTTCCTGAATTTTTTTTGGATCGCAGCATGATGTCTAGCTTTAGAGGATCTTTTGGTCTACTTCATTTTGTCAAGCAGGTCTTATTTAAGTGATTTCATGATTGAGAACCGGTGTGGCAGTGATCAGGCCTGGGTGTGGGTAGAGAAATTGAACTCCGCTTTCCAAAGATGTGATAAACCAGAGTTTATGTTTTAACAGTGGGGAAAAATAACTTTTTCACACCAGGACCTTATAAGTTTGGATTTTTTTCCTCCCTTACTAATAAAAATCTTCAAAAAGAACTGCTTTCTCTGTTTACTTGTTACTTTTGTCTCACATTTAAATTTGTTTGATGATCTGAAACATTTTAAGTGTGACAAACATGCAAAAAAGTAAGAAATCAGAAAGGGCAAACACGCTTTCACACAACTGTATTTATGGGAGGGGCTGGAGTTGTGTATGAAGGTTTTAACCATCAAAAACTTGCCAAATCTTTTCCACCAAAATCAGACATCTGATTTTGTTGCTGGTTAACAATCAGGTGCCTTATATAATCCATTTTGGCATGTAATGATGGAAATCGTTTTCATTTTATAATTTCTATACTGCATATTCACTGTTGTGGTTTCCTGTAAGACTTAGGCTACAATTTAAACTTGAAGGGTCAAGCCATACATTTTTTATTGAGC